>JAFFZH010010406.1:0-12423 GCA_018420115.1 Euura saliciscinereae | reverse complement strand
ATGCCGTCATCCTCAATGTCGCCCCGCGAAAATCGTGAGTCTCCGATTCGCGGCTGATCGACGAGAATTCTCGTTCTATTTTCGCGTAGGATTCGATGCTGAGGATTTTCACAAATTCACCGGAATTTTTATCCCATATGAGACCGTTGAACCCCTCGGCTAATGGCGGTGACGAAACACAGTTTTGATGGACGATAATCATAGCCGCATGTAGCAGCGATGGGAACAGTATATTTCTCGATCCAAACGAATGCATAACGACAATGATGTGATTTACAGAACTTACTAACTCGATAAAATGTCGTAAAAAATGTGCGATCTTATTTACCGATGTTTCAATTTTTGCGATATAATTTCGCAGGGTACGAATCAACACCGTCCAAGTACTGATTAAAACTGCAGCTATGCAGATATATTTTTATGTAGGTATGCGATTTTCATGTACTGCGTGCAGAATACGCGATTATTATCGCGTTTATATAGACGTGGAATCAGACACGTGATTCTTAATTACAGTCACCGCCCCACGTGGATTCATTCTTTGGAAAATAACAAACGGATTGAAAAAAAGCCTATATCGATTCTTACGCACATTGATAAACATTATATTCTCCAATAGCAGCATAGTGAGGGATAAGATGATCCCGTAGAATAAAATAGCGAATACCAATGAAACGTTTTCGATCGCTATAGATTCGAAATGATAATTTCTTGATACAATATCGTGAAAATTCTTCAATCTCGCAGGTATTTAGCGATGTTGCAATTGTTGTATAAACACGAATCGACACCGTAATAGGTACCGATTAAAACTACAGCTAGCAATTACTTGCTTTACCGCAGCTGTGTTTTTAATCCTATAATCCATCGATAAGGGCGCAAATATGTCACACATTAACGGACGTATGCTCATCGCGTTATGAAATTGTTCTCATTACATAGGCACGAGGTTATTCGTCATGCGGTTAAACGCAAAGTTAGACACGCGATTTTAATTACTCACACCATTGATTCGATGAGAGATTAATTGGAAAAGAAATCCGGGTTTTTTTTTCTTTATTCCGTGATATTCATGTAATGTTCACAAATAATAATGAAGACATTGAAATTGATTGTCAAATTTATACTCTTCAAAATAAAGTGACTAAATACCTAATTGTAACAGATTTCTAGGAAGATTTTCGCGACCACATTAAAAAAAAAAAAACTATATTTTCTATCTCTATGTGAAAAACGATAAAACGATAAAACCACCTCATAGTCACTATTATTGGTATGCATAATAATGAGAGGATGGGTATAAATTGATTGCATTATACAAGAGACACGCATATTATGAGTGACAAAAACGTGGTCCATGATCTTCTGCCCCTGCAAGCTGATGCAGACTTGAAACGATTGTCCAGCGATGGATGCGATCAGTTGAAATTTGCGTAACGTTCGAAGTACTTGGCGTAGGTTTCCGCCGCGTCGTACAAATACTCGAATTGTTCCTGAAAGAGAAAAGTTTGTTTTTCAATACCGTGGTTGCAATTATCTATCAGAGTCCCATGATCTCGACATTCCTAATCAGCTACTGAAGAAAGAATCCAAAATCTAGAGGGAATCGAGCCTCACCACAGATTGTACGAATTCTGGTCTGGATCGACGGACCGCGCGAACGGCGGAAATGACGTCACACTCTCTTTCCACCGCCATCCGCGCCAGCAGGAAACTCATCGCCAGGTACAGGCCGCAGGCCGTGACGCCGTCGCTGGAGACAGGATCGAGGATATTTACAAGTTGAACATTTTCATCGACAATACGAAACTACGATTCTTCGCTACTCACTGACAAAGCACCAAGGTCTGGCCTTCCTCTCGTGGAATTTTTTCTGAGGCCATCCACAGTGAAACCAAAGCCATGGACTTAGGTGGTTTTCCGTTTGATCCCCGCGCCCATCCTCTGCACGTGAGCACGGTCAGTGACTGCGGTTCTGCGTTTTCCTGGATCAGAATCCGGTTGGAATTAGTCTCGAGTGATCAAAGGCAAACGATATAAAAAAAAGACTGTATTACCTGCGAGGTTTCGACCAACGTGAGCTTCTCTGATTTGAAATACTCGTCTTCATCAATATTCTGGCTGTTGGTTTCCACTGAAAATTCTAGGTCAGGCATCTCGAGGACGATCGATTCATCGGGCAGTATGTCACTGCAGCTCTGTCAGAGGAAGGGGCGATTGCATTAGTGATGAAATCACAAGATCATCACGCTGTCAACTTCCGTCGTCTTTGCACGAGTCGCTCATCTCTGTACTCACAGGATCGCCTGGGTCGGAGCATTGGAGGATTATGATCAGTTTCACGTCGTTCTCCGTGACGAATGTCCAGAAATTGGAGAGCTTCAAGGGCGGCGGTAAATGGGACGCGAGATGCTGTCGCTTCATCTTGACGCCGTCGACGCTCACGGCTCCGATCTGGTCGATCCAATTCTCGAACGTTAGATGCAGATTGGCGTAAACCACTTCGGGAGTGCCTGAAATTTGGAGTATCGTTCGTTCTTCGAAGTTCATAATCCAATACGCGAGATTCACTAACCTGTGCCTGGAAGTTCATCAGCGTCATCTGCTACTCCCAAGGGCTCAGCTAACGACTTCAGAGTCTGCTGCTGCCACATGGTCTGGTTCAGTCTGTCACCGAAGGAAATCGTATCATAATTATCAAGGTTGGACATTGTCAACGACATGATACTCGACCTACCTCTCTATGTCGTACGGCAATCGGTTTCTCAATTGTCTCATACGCTTCGGAAGAATATCGTCGCAAGGCACCTGCGTCGGCAGGACCATCAAGACTTCCATGATCATGATGTGGGCGAGCAGGAACTGCTGCAGGGTTCCGACCATGTTGGCACGGCTTTCTCGCAATCGCGTCGTCACGTCCGGTACGTCGATTGCCTTCGGAATTTTCATAAGGTTTCCAACAATTCGTTGACGAATCGAAAGAGTATCAGAAGGCACTCACCTTGGTCTGCACGACTTCGCGCAGACAGATGTCGCATAGTATGATGGTGCCGGTCCGATCGTCGCCGGTGTTACAGTGCACGACCACGGGTCCATCTCCGGTGGGTAGTTTCAAGAGCTTCTTGAGGTACAAGGTCAAAGATTGGGGGTACGTCGGTATCCCGAAACTCGGCCATCCCGTGTAGTGGAGGTGCGCGACCTGTACGGAAAGACGAAGTTATCACTGGAGGAAGTTGAGGTCTCACACAAAATATGAGCTCTTCAATCTTACATCGCGAGTTTTCTGTTGATAACGCAACTTGAAGGATCGTCGTCGAAAGTGAAGTCGGCAAAGACCTGGTGTTCCGCGTTCAAGATTACGATATCGCCGTACGTCACCTTGGCTCGGATATCCGGCCAGTATTGAACACACTTATCCTGAAATAAAAGACGAGTCAATTTTGTATTCTTTTCACCTGAGAAATCTGTACCTCGCCATCCTCGATGACGTTCGCGAGCATGCAAACGATGCGGACGTCCTCCTGCCAGACCATCCTCCAGAAGTCCTCGACCGTGTTCGACATCGGTCCCTGGGTCGCGATGTAAGCTCTTTCTTTCCCGAATCCCTACAAAGTGTGTAACTTCAGTCAGTCAACCGTCGCGTTTCCGGTTATGAAATGATCATCTGACCACGACAATATTCTCACCCTGATGTAATTCGCGTTGATGTAGTCTGAGTACGGGTCACCGGGAATTTTCCAGAGGATAACTCGAGTATCGTCATCTAATATTCGCCATGGTAGCAAAAAAAGTGTAACAGTTTGATTTAGGCGAGCCGTGAACAGGCACAAACGCTGGTACTCATGTTCTCGTCTGAAGGAGTGACTACAACATGCAACAAATAGTGCAGCACATTGATTTAGATTGGAGGTTTTCTTTCCAACACTACTCACATGCTATCTGGTTCGAGGATCTGTTCTTCCGTATATTTCCCAGCAATCTTCCGTAATTACTCGGTTTCGTCGAGCCTTTCGGCAGTAGCTAAGAGAAATGGATCGTTGGTTGATTATCGCTCTTCACTATTCATGGAAATCGAGGCGATACGTGTCACGAGTCACGTACATGTGGGTGAATATCAGGAATCGCGCCTACCTTGAACTGCGAATTGAGTTGCGCGCTGGTTACTGCATTCTTGACGTACTCTTCGAAGTTCTCCACCGGCACACGCCAGGAATCGGGTTCGTTTGGTATCGAGTACAGATAGGCTGAGATCCGAAGTTTTTCCGCGTTGGGTTGGAGCACCGAATCAGTTTCTTCTGAGAAGCTGGGTCCACTGGCGACTGTCGGTGTCAGAGGAATAACTTCCAAATAACTCTGCCGCTCCGGTACCCCAGAGGATTTTGTGCGTTTTCTGATAAATCGATCAAATATCAGAATCAGTATCAAATACACAGTCTGGAACAAATGGATGGGGAATCGATCGATATGATGAGAACCTTATGTCGATCAAAGTATATCTGCTTACCGATGCCAAAGGCAAAGTAGCGAGATAGCAACTATAGCTATGATGGGGATAATCGCCAGCCATCCGAGGTTCGATTTATTCCCAATCTCCAGTGGGGATTGATCTTGGGATTGATCTTCACCGTTGCCGCCGGGGAGAGTAATCTGAATCGACTTGATAGGGCGTGCAGACACATTGTCGATGTTGTCTTTGGCTTCGGCCTTGATCACGTAAGTGTATCCAGGTCGTAGGTAACAGGTGAAATCAGAATCGCTGGTGCCATTCTCGCTGATATTGAAAGAACGGGGTGCTTCTTCCTTCACCTGAAATGCCGAACGCGTTGAGGTTCCCTTCGTGGAAGCGAATGGTGAAATACTTACAACGCCAATCATGGACTTAACTGTAAATCGGACCCACCTTGTACTCGGTAAAGACGATACGTTTTTTGATACTCGTTTCGTCGGTTGATGGTGACTCTGATGAGTCGTTTTTGATGCACTTCAGAGACCCTTCCACAGTGACAGTGACCCAGGTGTCAACTGTCGCGTTTGTCACTGCGGGAACTTCGAATTCAATCAAAGTTTCGTTGTGTCTCACCGACAAAATCTCTCTACTCTCGAAACCTATTCCGCTCGGAGTCGTAAAATCATCTTTTGCCTGCCTGCCGAACCCGCGTAGATTTTCCGCAAGAACCTCAACATGGTAACTACTCGAAGTATAGAGTTGTAGTTCGCTTTCGTACTTTTTTCCCTCGGGGTCATTGGGGCAATCCACCGTCACGTTAACGACCTTTCCAGATTCTATCAGGCTAGTTTTTATGACTATCAGTCGGATTTGAAACCTTTGAATTTTTGTGTAGGGGTGAAACGGATGTTTCCACTTGAATTTCACGATACCGGGATTCGGGAAGGTTATCGTTAAATTCACTGGCGAGGTGGGACCTGTGGACAAGGAGGTCGGTTATTTCCAATTTATCTCATCTGAATAAATATATACTTCGCCATCACTGCGATTGGCTACTGTAACTCCACTAAAAATATTCGACTACATTCGTGTCAGCTCACCTTCGTTGAGAAAGTCGAACTTTAAATCACACGTCCACTGCTTTTCAGCTACTTCCTCTCCATTTTTCTGCCCGGAAACCTGCAGATAAAATGTGCTTCAGTTCTTCCACGCCTATACAAAACCTTCCCGTCGATTACATGTTGCAATATTTTATTGGTTCGAGGTAGTTAATATGCACCTTTATTTTAGATGTGAAGGCATCAAATCCCGAGATATTCCGGAGACTCAAATTCTGTAGGCAAAGGGCGTCGTCCCAGAGCTTGCAGCGTAGATCTGCTGTCACTTCGAATCTCTTATTATAACGCAGTTCCTTTTTATCGCTCACAATTTGCACTAGGTAGGAATCGACGCCATTGAGTACGAGACGAAGTGGAGTCAATCTTATGGAAACGATTTCCTTGTCTACGTCGCCTTCATATATCTCTAGTTTCACCTCCTCTGACTGATCTGAAACAAATGAGTTTTCGTTTTCATGTGAGACAAAATACATCAAAACATTTTCGAATTGATTTTCGTAGATCTATCCAAAGTGTGACCTCAAGTAACGATGAATACATGGAGGACTAGAGCAATTGACTACGAAGATAATGAGAGCCGTGTTGATTACTTACCATTTTTATCCTCGGGGGAATCTCTTTTGTGAATAGATGAGCCGCTTCTCGAATTCCTGGAACCTGCAGTTTCCCGATGTTCCATGTACCCCCAATCTTCTGCATTCTCTGCTGCTATGTCGCGTCTGCGTATCAAATGTCGATCATCTCCACTAGCCTGAAACAACCGAGATGAGTTCGCGGATTCAACAACAGGAATTACTTAATCGTCAGAAGTAAGAATCACCTGATAACTTTGACCAGTATTTGTCGTGACCATATTCTCCACCGGTGAAGCGTCGAAAAGAGGTTCACCTAAAACAGTAGAATTAAACTTCTCCCTCTGCAACTGTAGGTTCCATAATCTCCATAATATTTCTAAGTTGATTTGATATTTGCTTGTGCAGAGAGTACATGTTTTTTTCAACTTTCAACACATAGATCGTCTTTTTAATGATTTTGGTTCCACCTACCCAAGACACTCGTTATCCCATTGTCAGGTGCTTTCGAGCTGTGTTTGAGGTTTTTAAGACTCAGTTTCTTCGTGGGGTCACCGTCAGTCCGAGGATCATTGGGTAAAACTAACTGACCGAAACTTTGCACCAGTATCGAAGTAGAAATGAACGTTATCGCTGTCAGATAAAACTTTGGTGAGAACTTCATTCTCGCTACTGATGTAAAATTCTCTGCCTCAAAGAAACCGTTCAAAATTTTAGAGACATTTTCTCAGCTTGACCACTCGAACACTTCAACTTCTTGTAGGCTGTCGGTGACTGAATTCCAACAGAATATCAAGAAACAAATGAAGTGACTTATTTTTTGCTAGTTGAGTATGAGGCGAGCGATATTTCCCAACATTTTATCCTCAGGGAGCGGTTGAATTTCCGGCTCGACTTTTCATGTACGACCACTGTCACATCCTATGTCGATATATTTTTCATTGTTACCACATCCACCTGCGGATGTGCGTCTTGGCGTTGCGGGAATCGGTTTCGTCAGACGTCGAATAAACGTTAATAATTTCATTTTACAAAACGTCGTGACGGCAATTCTTTTCTTCGAGCTTGGATCGAAGGTTCTAGATCCCTCGCGCGATATGAGGTCGTCGTGGTCTGAGTCTAAAGATACTTTTTCCTCTTCCGATGTAAAATTGTATCTTATCGCATGAAATACATGAGTTTTTCCTCGATTCTTGTAAATCACTCATAAATAGTGTGTACTTCAGGAAAGACAAAGAAGCTAATATGAAAGTAGCAGCCATAGTTATCAGTCAGACGTTTCAAGTTTCTCCTAAATATAATTAGGAAGTACAAGATTTCTGTCTATAATTTTTATGAAAGCTCGAAAAGCATTCATTTTTCATAATATTTCAGAAAAATTTCCTGATTAACCCTCATTCTTTGATTCCAATTGAATTCTGCACTTTTGGCTGTTATTCTAATCATCGCTGCTAGCTTCAGGTTCATGAAAAGACACAAAACCCGACGATTTAATGAAAAATCTACTGATATTATTATTATAGTTTTCAAATAAACGCAGTTTTCTTGATTGAGGGTTTAAATTTCGCGCCACGCGTGTCACGTCGACTTCACGTCTGGTGGCGCTGCGGTCGATAGCTACTTTCTCACAGCAGTGTTTAACGTTTTTCGTTCACAAAATCCGTAGTTTTTGGAATATTTGAATGAATTCAACGGCATTTTCACAAAGAAATGATCCCACTGTCTAAAAACGTAGTAAGAAATCAATATTTTATCTTCTTCTCCCAAAGAATGAAGAATGAAAGCTTTTTTAAATCGTGGTATACATTTTCTAAAACGTTCATATTCAATCCTCTCGATTTTTTTTAACAGTCCAATTAATTAAATCATGAATTTTTTTTTTGCCCTATTCTAGTTTCTTTTTTTTTTCGTAAAATTATCGATACATTCATTTATTAATTTATTTATCCATCCATTCACGATTAGTAAGTTGTGTTAATTATTGTAGAAACGTTTGCGACGATTCTTACGAACTATGAGGTACATCAAATTCTCTATCACCAGTATGACAATCGATAAAATCACCGCACAGAAGAGCATAGCGAATATCAAGGAAACGTGTTCCATTCTTATAGTCTCAAAAGAATCCGAAGTCGTTATTCTGTGAGATTTTTTCAGCCACTTTGATCTCAGGTGATTTATTATACCGAATTGGTGGAGCTTCAGGATCCTGAAAGAAAATAGAATCATTCACTTTGAAATTAAAAAAACGTCATTTTTTTACTTTCGAGTGATTTTTACACGATTTCAGGAATCTTTTTGATTTCTGTGTCGTTTTATTGGCAGTTTGATCATTGTTTGATGAAACAAAAAAGAATCATTCACCTTGAAATTTAAAAAAAAAACGTCATTTTTTAGACTTTCGAGTGATTTTGACACGATTTTATGGATCTTCTTGATTTCTGTATCGTTTAATCATTGTTTGATTGATATCCTCACCCAAGATCGATCGTTCTCTTGTATTTGAAGCCACGAACGAGTCCCGAAGCTATCCAAGTGGTGTAATGAGCTTTGCCAACAACGTTGTGCTTGCAGTCATCGAATTTCATCACTTCAGCCACGTCTTCGGTTTCCAAATAAACGTTTTTTCCCTCACACATTTTATCGTAGATCTCTAAAGGATTTATTTTCATCAATCTACTCGATGCGATAATCATTTTGTATATCGGTCTTCGCGGTTTCTGTAAAAACAGACCAGAAAAAAAAATACATCTATGCTCCAATTCCAACAATCATTAACGTTGAATCAGAAAGACTGGATCAATTTTTGCCATATGCTTACCTTGAAAACTGAGGAGATGAAGGAATTTCGTTTAACTAGAAGCTTGTAATCCGTATTATGGTACAGAGTTTCTAGATTAGTAAACGGTTCTGGTATCTGACGACTCGTAACATGTGATATGAGTTTGGTACCAAACGCGATAAACAGGAGCCAAGCCAGTAAACGCGAAGAAAGCAACACGATTTTCGAATGCTTGTCCAGAAATGACGGCAGCCAGCCTGGAATATCGAAAAGAGAATTCATACCCACAGAAAAAGGCCATTTTATGTCAATTTCTAGTTCATGACAAAAGTTGTCATAAGTCATGAGATTTGATATAAATCATCACGTGGTTCATCGATGTCCTTTTTCAGTAGGTATAGCAAATCTGTGATTGATGATGAAGAGCTTCTCACCCTGAACACAGAATATTGAAAACACGAAGAAGAAGTGATCCCTGATGTCGGTCACCGTATCTCGCGTCCTTTTATTATACTTGAAGGTACAAACGTGGATCGTATAATTGGCGAAAACTATAGCGAAGAAAAATCCAACGATGGAAAGCCAGAGTCTAGGGCCGAAGAGGTCGGCCATCCACGTCCTGTGATACACCACTTCGTTTTTCATGTAGAACCTGTATCTGTGTGGTGGAAAGAAGACATCGGTATCGTTAAGCTTCGATTAATCCGAATTGTAACAAATTTTCTGAACCAGATTCCAAGCCACGAGACTAAAAAATATTCAAAATCTTATTTTCGCGCGCTTTCTAATGGTCAGGTGTCTGAAATACTGGATTCTGGTAAAATTGACCAGCATATCATCGTTTTATTGAATTTGATTGAATTTTAGGTCTGATAATCTCCTTGTGAATCCTATTTCCGGTGCTTTAGCATACCAACAATGAGTTCGAAGAGGGACTCCGTTGAAAAATTCCGGTTTCTGCCGCGTAGCGGTTTGGTTTCTATACATGAGCATATATTTGTGACCACGATTGATATTGAAGAGAACTTTTTTTTACCCACCCAGTCGACCAAGTCGCCAACGTAATTTCGAGCGCCGATAAACGATCTGGCAAAACCATCGTTCGAGGAATTATGTCAGTTTCGTTTCTGTAGATGTAGCCAATCAGACCGTCCCAATCGCCGGTTTCCGGGTTCATAGAACCGACATCCGTATCGTTCACTTCGACTGCGAGAATTCTGGAATGGTTCATGCAGAATGGTGCTTTTGGCAATTTTTAAAGGACGATATCTCGAGAACAAGGAACCGGATTTTGATCTTTCTGGTCTCAATCGACTCGGTTTTTACAAAACTAGAACTGATTAAATTTAAGCGAAGATCGGTTCAGTACTTTTCGAATTATTAAAATAACAAAATTCTACAAAAATACAGTAAAAATGACGATATTTTGAGAACGGATCAAGAGATTTGAATGAAATTTCGTACCACATGGTTTTTTGGGTCGCTGATCAAGAATCTGAAGTCACATTTGCAATTTTGGATACAGAAAATCCAATATGCTGTTGACAAAATTCTAAAAATTGTCAGATTTCGATTGAATCTGGTATTTCTGTTTTTTTTTTCAGCAGCCTAAATAAGCTTCTATTTTTAGAAACTCCAACAGTCTAAAAGTCATTATCAAATTTTTACCTGAAATTAAACATCTTGGATAGAATCTGCCACATTTCGCCATGGACTCCGGTCGCCACCGTTTCGTTCAGTTCGTTGATTTCAAACTTGACAAGTTTCCTGATCTGAAAATCGATACAAAATCGTGGGGAAATAGTCGATCGAAAAGCTCGACTCGTGTGTCAGACTCACTGGGAATGAGGTGAACCTTAATTGCCTCCCTTGAAAATCGTGCGTCTCCTCCTGAAGACCGATCATCGAATATTCCTCTTTTATTTTCACGTACGATTCGATGCTGAATATCTTGACGAAATCGCCAGAGTTTTTGTTCCAAATGACGCCGCGAAGAGCCTCGGCCACCGGGGGTAACGAGACACAATTTTGATGAAGAATTATAATCGCCACCCGCAACAGAGGCAAAAAAAACTTGTTACTGGATCCGAAAGAATTCATGACGATCTCGAATCCGGTTCACTGTAATAGTTTCCTTGTCATTCGATATCGAAATTATTGCAGTAAAATTATCGCCACGAATCGACGCTGCGGAAAAATACAGTCAAACTGCAGTCCACGATTCTTTCTCTACCTTTATCTACCATCTACGCGAAATTACATAGATTCGTATAATCAGCGACAGAAGAAGAGTAAATGGTTCGTCGCCATTAGTGCCGGACAGATATTGATCGGGTTTTGATGAAACGATTCTGTTTTCTTTTTTTTTTATCAATAATTATAGTAGCGTGCAGAATGATTACGTGATGTGTGTGGCTTCGGTTTACCACTGCAGCTACAATACAAGAAAAATCGAACACGCGATTCTATTTTTATATGCCACGTGGATGATAACCCAATTACATGAAAGTGATTGATCATTCCCACAATAATTTCTGAGAATTATCAATTTTTCAGATAGTAGAGAATAAAGTAACTGTTTTTTTTTTCAACTTTTTATCGGAAGATTCTTTTATTTCCTTGTTTCATTTTTTTTTCTTAGCATTCTCAATTTTTCATAGTTTGTCACGTTAACGAATATAATTATGAACATTGGGATACAATTGTTGAAAATCTGTGTCTACTTGTAAAATCGTTTACGACGATTCTTGCGAACCCCGAGGTAGAACATGTTCTCGATCACCAGAATGACGAAAGATAGAACCATCGCACCGAGTAGCATGGCGAATATCAAGGAAACGTGCGCCAACCTTATGGCCTCTGTAGTTTCCGAAGTCGTGATACTTTTGGATTTCTTCATCCACTTCAACTTCAGACGATTCACTATTCCGTACTGGCGGAGCTTCAGGATCCTGAAACGGAAACAAGGTGTCGTCTGTCTCCTTGGAAAACCTGGAAGCCCTGGTGGAATTTTGAGGGAATTTTTTGTTACTCCTGGAACATCTTGGAAGTCTGGGGAAATTATAGATCCAAACTTGAGTAGAGACCCTGAAAAAGAAGTACACCCGAAGATATTGCGCAACAGCAGATGGTCCTACGAGTACGCCGTTATATCGGGGGGCAGATATTCACTCACATGGGTCGCGAGTAACTATTTTTTCGTACCGAAATTTTGGAATATCCACCCCTCGACGATATTGCGCGACAGCAGAGGGTCCTACGAGTACGATGTAGGATCCTGGGGCAGATATTCACTCACATGGATCGCGAGTAACTATTTTTTCGTACCGAAATTTTGGAATATCCACCCCTCGACGGTATTGCGCGACAGCAGAGGGTCCTACAAGTACGATGTAGGGTCGTGGGGCAGATATTCACTCACATGGATCGCGAGTAACTATTTTTTCGTACCGAAATTTTGGAATATCCACCCCTCAACGATATTGCGCGACAGCAGAGGGTCCT
>JAFFZH010010405.1:60420-80258 GCA_018420115.1 Euura saliciscinereae | reverse complement strand
TCTTCATATCATATCATCATTAAGTTTTAAACTCTATAATTAATGGTACAGAGACACATTGAACATTGGCACGACAGGTGGCATTTTTAGATTTACATAAGTTTCAATTATTATTATTATTTAATTATTTATTTTTACTCATTTTTTTTCTTCATCTTCTTCAACTTTTTCATTTTTTCATTTTTTCATTTCTTCATTCATCCTCCCTCTCCCCCCTCCCCCCTCCTCATATCTAATATAATAAAATTTATGTTATTGCGATAACATTTGGTATCGTTGCGTCCTTGCTTTTATTAAAAAGCTTTAACAAACAGAGACGTCAATGCTCGTAAAGTTTTGATTAGATTGGTACAGTCTAAGTTTGATACTCGCTAAATACAGTCTTTGACCGCCGAGTAATAAAATGGAACACTCTCTTAGACAACGATCTAAGACTTGATTATTATTGGTTTCTTTTTTTTTTTCATTTTCATTTTCGTATTTTCTTTTTCTTTCTCTGTATGGTGAATAGATACAGCAATTTAATAGAGACAACCAAAAAAAATATCTTACTTCAATTACTCTATAATAACATTCAAATGTTTAGTATTTTTTTTTTTTTTTGCTTCATGTAATCAAAAAGAGAAAGAAACAACTTTTTCCTTCACCTTCGCATTTGATACAAAAACAAAAACAAAGAAATGATAATAATAATTTTTGTTATTACAATGGTATCTTTTTCAAATGGCAAGTTTAACAGACTTGGGGGAAATAGAAAAGAAAAAAAAATTTGATGCATATAGGTAAGTTGTATAATATTTTGATCATCATCGGTAGTAAAGGTGTTTTTTTCTGATTAAACTGCGTTGCATAAATTTCTCTTTGTTTTTCAATCATTATCCCGAATATCAAGAGATGATCCCTGGAACCTGTAGCATTATTATTATTATTTTTTTTTTTTGTAAGGACTTGTGGGAAGCACGCGGGTCTTCTATCTCATGACAATTTTCAATAAAACACATTATAGTTCATCTATGACTGACTAATCGCGCCATATTATAATTATAAGTATAATTATACTTTTGTTTTGTTTCTTTCTAACAGTAACATATCATTTTGGCTTTATTCCTTTCATTCAATATTTTTTTTGATATATATTTTGTTTTGTTTTGTTTGTCCAATTACTTGTGACCTTGGTCATGTTTAAAAAAAAACTTTATTCAATTTCATTCAAATTTTGTGTCCCCTACAATGTAATTGACATTACAAGAATCACTTTCGAAAGTTTTCTTTCTTTCTTTCTTGACTTTTTCTTTTTTCCTTTTTCCTTTTTCTTCGTCGGTACAAGGTTTATCTTATTATTCCCAAAACTTGATCATTACATACTATATTTTCTTTCATTTTCATTTTCATTTTCATTCTAATGTTCAAATATCAGGTTTTGAGAGTGATAAATATATCAAAATACAACCTCTCCTAAATATAATTAGTATATATCTGTTTTTGATATTAATAGAGATAGAAAACAAAAAAGAGACGTATAATAAAATTCTAGCAAAAAATAGAAGAAAAAAAAACAAGAAAAAAAAACACCCCAAAAACAAATGGTCACAATCACAGAAATTCGAATTATTTTTTTTGTTTCTTTTTTTTTTTTTTTTTTAAATTTACCGAAGTTTTTTTAACAATATTTATCGTTTCCTTAAAATACCGCAATTATTGGTGTAGTAGACGACTTTCGTCATAGTTGGTATCTATTATCTGAGTATTTAGTATGTTCTTTCGCTTGATACTTGGGAGATCCCTACATGGACTCACCCAAAAGATCTCCGGGCAGGTAAGAGTTCAGCGAGCTTGGTGTAGCCCGTTGTTGATCGCCACTGTCGATCCCAGGGTTACTCCACAGTGAATTACCGGCCGGTGCCGCACCCCAAAGCTGACTCGAGCTCCCGCCCCACGTGTCTTGTGGCGGTCCAGCTTTGCTGGTGGGTCTCAGAGGCCATCCGGCACCTGCGGAACCGCCGGTTTGTTGTTGACCCCCGTGACCCAACTGTTGCAACAGCGTGTGAACTTCGCTGTCGGCCGGAGATTCGGCGAATATTGTCGTATTGCCAAGAACGCAGTTGTTCAATGCTCCTTGGGCCTGGAAAAAATACAATAATAAAATTATCATCAACGTGATCGTTGATCGTTCGATGATTATAAACCGAGAACGCACCTTGATGGCTTCATCTCTGGACGAATACTTGGCCAAGGCTATACCGTGGTTCAAGTAAAGTCTAAAGTCTTGTACAGGTCCGTGCTGCATGCACAGCGTCTTCAGTGTAGATCCATCGATTTGCGGGGTCAAGTTTTTAAGCAAAAGCCAGGTTGATACCCAGCCAGCGTTTGCGACCGCGCCACTCTGAAGACCCCATGAGCTCGACGAACGACCTAAACCACCGGCCCAGCCGTTGCTGGCACTTGCGCCACCCTTGCTTCCCAATCCTGGAGGTGGTCCTCGAGATTTACTTATCGGAACACCCCATAACTCCGAAGTAACCGCGGTCGGAGGCGGAGCAGATTCGCCCCATGTATTCTTGGAGCTGTTGAAAAAACGACTATCGTTAGAATGCGTTCGATTTCGACGAGATTAGTCGGATTTTTCAACTATCTACCTCGCAAAAGCACTGGTAGGGGTAGTGGCCGGTGGATTGAAGCTCCAAGTCGAGTTACTCAGACTTGGAATCGAGGTGTCCGCGTTGACCGAAGGCGGCGGAGAAGTCTTGGTGCTCGAAGAGAATATGGTGTCCGGATCCTTGATTGTAGCAAGCGATAAAGACGAGCGTACAACGGATCCGGGAGTAATACTTGGATCATCCTCAATGCTCTTCATCTGATTGCCCTAAAACGACATAAAATATAGGTGGACCCGGACAATCCTTAGGAACTAATTACGAACTAGTCAAATTGAACTTATACCGCGATTACTTGTTATAGTTGTTATAGAATGCCAGTATTGGGAGTGGATTACCTTCCATGGCTTGCCAGGTTCAAACTCCGGTACCAGATCTGTGAATGCAGCGCCACCCGGTTGCCAGTCTTTACCGTCTGTCGAGTCGCTGGTACCAGCATCTGGCCATCCGCTGTCGCCCAGCCTGGAGGACCAGGTCCCGTCCCCTTGTCCTAGCAAAGGAACCATGTTAGGACTGCTGTGTGATTGAGTGAGACCACCCGGTGTGGTTGGAGGTTTGCTCGTAGTACCGGGAGCTCGTGAAAATTCATTAGTACCAAGATCTCCTTCCTTGTCCAGGGACGGAAGTTTCCATTGATTAAGACGAGACTGCTGTTGACTCTGCGATTCCGGAACAAAAAAAAAAAAACACAATTTATCACAATCAAATCCTCGAAAAAAGATCAATAAAACGACGATGATATAGAGTTTTTCTACTCACCGCTGGTGGCTCTTTATTCATGGTCAAGTCGCTGAAGGTATTTTGCAGCGCAGACATTGGATCGTGAACAGATGTTTTATAATAATCAGATCCCTGAGACGGAGCAGCCGGATGTTGTTGTTGCTGCTGTTGCTTCATGTAAGTAGCTTGCTGCACGGCGATTTGATTCTGCAGATTAGCGATCTGTTGTTTAGTCTTTGTTATCTGTACGCTAATTTGCAGTACTGTCGGGCTGTTTCCTTTCAATGAACTTTGTATCGAATGTGTGTGATGCTGCTGTTGCAGAACTTTTATCTGCTGAAGCAGCTGGTTAAGCAGTACCAACGTCTGCGGAGCCAACGGTTGATTCAGTATCTGGTGATTGAGATAGCCTTCCTGGACAGCTAATTGGATTTGCTGAACGAGCATTCTCAGTTGGTGGGTACTCGGTTGATTCTGAGGCGTTCTCGAAGTCTGTATCACAAAAATTGTAAACAGAATTTTAGAATTTTTTTTTACAAATACGTTACCACGTTATCAAACATATCGGGAGACATCAAAGTTATCGACTATTCGATGTATGTACAACCTACGAAAGGGATACAAAGCAAATATATTCACAGTAAAGGTGTCTCAAAATTTGAATAACTTAAGAGTAGCGAAAAATCAGATTATTACACAATCTATCTACCGGAGAAGGAAAGAGATTGTAGAAATAGTCTTCGGTCTCTTTGTGCAGATTATCTCGTATAGAAAATTTTGTAGAAGGAAGGAAAAATCCAAAGACTACGGCGCAGCGAATTTTGTTATAAACAAAATTTAGCGCTTCGATATGGTATTCCTGAAACAAGCATAGCCAATTTTCATGCAACGCAAGCTCTAATAATCTTCATCGCCAATCCCACTACACAAGCAGCAACTGCAAGCTTTCATCAAAACCCACATAATCACAAATCAAATCGATGAGTTTCGAGATTCATCACGTCATTGAGACCATTCAATATTTGAAACTCATCGATCGGACAGACATTGTCTTTTTCTCTTTCACATAATCTACCGATATCTAAATTAGGAGATGAGTCTGTAAGAAAGAAGATATGAAAGTGGTTGAGGGAACAATCAAGATAAAATAAATAAAAAATTCTAAAAAGTGGTACAGAAGAATTTGTGATATTGTGTGTTTTTGCGGATCACGTAGTTCACCTGGTTAAAAGGTGGCTGCGGCGCAGTGACACTGGGCTGTTGTTGCTGCAACTGAACAGCCGCTTGTTGTTGCTGTTGTTGTTGTAGCTTGAGAAGACTGGCGCTGGCGACCGTACCACTCATACCACCGGTGGCCCCCACGCTAGGCATTCCGGCGCCCTGTATTCAATACGAACACCCTATACCCCTCGCCCTTCCTAAGCTCTCTCCCATCCTTACCACTATATCGTATCATAGGTTTTTTTTTTAACTTCTATTCACAGAGCCTTGAAGATGAAAATTAACTGGTAAAAATGGAAACGGAAACGTCGATGATGAAGAATTAATTGTAATTGTCATCAAATCGCTAGTTCTTTGAATTATTTGATAAATCATCTCAAGACTTTGCTCTCAGCTTACTAACGGTCCATTATCTATCTAAGCCGATATTTTACCTTCACCTTCGTTACTTAAACCAGATTCTAGTCATCCAAATGCCAATCGTTGTTAAATCATACCAAAAAAAACCTTTTTAAAAAAAAAAAAAAAATGATAATGATAATAAAATTTGTCAAATTCTCACAACCGTCACATGTTATCACTCAAACAATTTGATATACATCTTGCTGGCGCACATATTCTGTAAGACATATTCATCAATTTTCATTGTTCGATTTCTACAATAATTATCAATGAGATAATAGGTATCATCGATAAATTTCTCAAACTCAACAGAATAAGTGTAACGCTCGCAAGTGTGTAACTAAAGATGTAAGCGTACCGGCGGGAAAGACATCTGTTGCGCGACGGGATTGAACCTCGGTGGATAACCACCGGCAGCAGCCTGACTAGCTGGATCATATCCGGCGTGAGTATCGTGACGACGCCATTGATCTAGAGGACGTACTTGGTTCAAGAGTTCGTGTGCTTCGTCTCTGTTCATCTCGCGGCTTCGTAGAGCAGTTTCAACGTCCTCTTTCTGTAGAAACAAAAAAAAAAAGAATGGAAACAATAAAACAAGAAAACAAACATTGAATCTATAATCGCAAAGTGAAACGTCTCCGTACCTTGTATCCGAGATCGCAGAGGTATCTGAACTCTCGGCTATTCCATATAAGTTCCTTGGTCAGGGTTTGCTTGGGTGGATGAGGCCAGCTCGGAGTAGGATCCATGTCCGTGTCTCCCCATCCTCCGGTAGGTCCCATCGGTTTTGGTTTATGACTGGTCGGGCCTCCCCAAGAAGAAGAAGGATTAATCTGGGGCTCGTTCCACGCCGCTGGTGTCTTTTGATCGTCCCAACCGGCGGTGTCGTGCGGTCCGTCTCCCCATGATCCGTTGCGACCACCTCCTCCTCCTCCACCGCCACCACCTCCTCCTCCTGCACCACCTCCACCTCCGCCGCCACCTGGACCAGTGGGATGACCCCACATGGGCCCACCGACGTCTGGCTTCATGCCCGGCTGACCAGGCATTCGGTTTTGAGGTATACCAGGCGGACACGGCATGCCTGAGTATTGAGATGGAACAATCGTGAAATTAAACGATTCTTTGTCCCAACGATTGATCGATTAGCGATACTAGTTTACGATTTTCTGTTCAATAGTTGAGGATAAATTTAATGAACAAAAATAATATCAGAGAAAGATCGACAACGATGTAGCGATTACTTTGATCGACGTAATAATTGAGGTAGACTAGCGTGTGATAATTGGAAGTCGATACATGAAAGAAATAAATGGATTTGTCGATATTTGAAAGTAGAAATATACCTCCACGTCCTAAATTGGGCGTCGGTAAATCCTTCCAGTGAGAAACCTTGTTTCCTGGCATTGCGCGAGGATTAGGTGCTGGATTGCCCCAGAGGCTAGTGCCGTCGTCGTAATTTGGAACGTTTCTACGTTGAGCAGGTGGCGAGGGTTCTTCCCAGCCGGATGGTTTACCAGGCATCATTTTCTCGGGTGGTGGCGCAGGCCATTGATTCATGCTGGATGGATTGACCATTTTAGCGGGCGGTCCAGAAGGGTGTTGATGTCCCATTTGATGGTGGGGAGGACCCGGAGGTTGTCCCCACATAGCGTCGGCTCCCGCGCCGTTCAAACGTCCCGAAATACCTCGCGGGTCTCCGCGCATATCCGCCATTCGCGGATCGCGACTCATCGGGTCCATAACTCGCATGTGATCTCTCGGGTCTAGAGATATTCTATGGTCTCGGGGATCGCGCATTTCTCGCGGATCTACAGATCTCAGGTCTCGGGGATCTCGAGGATCCATTCTTGGATCGCCCCAGCTCGATCCTACGAAAACAATTCCGCTAAATGCTTGAGATCCAAGCCTCTCTCTCGCTGCTAGATAATCTTACAGACTACTCTGTTGAAATCCGATATCTATACAGTTTGTTATCATCGGAATTCATCGTTCAATAATGAGATGAGATTTGAATGATAACTAATAAAAGCCCGTGCAATCGCAGCCAAACTACCAATTCATCATTTCAAATGAGTCAAACAACAAACAAACTATTGTTAATAAGAAAGAATCTTCTTCGCATCAAGTTTTATTCACAGAATTAGCTCTGCAGCGGACGATTTTCAAATATCACGCTCTACAGGCTGTAAGTGATGGAATTACTCTCGAAAACTCCATGCGTAAGAGATCCTTCATTATTAGAGATTAGTTCGTGATAAAATCAGATTAGTTCGATTTTGAACAAAGAATTTTTTGTAAGATGTGAAAATGAATTAAGCATTTTTAGAAGCAGCTTTAGATAATTTTTTAACACCGTAAGTCTATGGAAGAATGCGTTGTTAATAAATAGATAAAAGGTAGCCACATACTGTGTAATTTTTCCGGATACTGTTTCTCAATCTCACCTCCAGACATCCCTCCGCCAGATTGATTTCCGGCAGCTCCTGGCCACTGGGTGGTGTTTGGCTGATTAGGAGTAGGCGCGCCGGTCCACATGTTTGACGAATCGGCAGCGTCGTCGTCCTCGCCCCAAGTGCCGCCGATGTTAGTGGAAGGAGTGTGTCCCCAAGGGGTCTTGGCCTGTTGTTGAGGAGGCGGTTGACCTCCGTTTCGCAAGTTTGCCTCCCACAGATCAGTGCCGTTGTTCACAGGTGGTTTCCACATGGGAACTCCGTCTTTGGTCAGACTTGGTTCAGGAGATGTTGGAACTTCCCAGTTCGTGTCTTGGTTCACGTGTTGCTGAGAAATTAGGGAACCAGACGAAATATTGACTCTGAAAATTCGAAGAGGAGTCAATCTCCAAAATACTCACGCATCCCCATCCGTCCTGACTGAACAACGCTTCTCGCATGGTGTTCAGTTGCTCCAGTTGTTGCTTGGACGACGGATTGTTTGCGGCGGGTGTGGTGGCGCTGTTTCCAGTCGCGGGTGTAGCGCTGTTTGCTGGATTATTATTAGCGTTCGTTCCAGACTGGGAGGGTGGCTGACCCGGATTGTTGTTGTTCTGGGTGGCCGGATTGGGCCCGGGTCCGCCAGGATTGGCGGTTTTGCCCTGAGGCCATTGGCCGTTGTTCTGGTTTCCTGTAGTTGCATTGTTGGGCTGAGTTGTTGGCGCTCCAGATTGTGGATTTTGAGATTGATTTGGATTGGTTACTTTGTTCACATTACCTGACGTAAGAAAGTACATTTCATAGGAACACATCGTGGTAATTAATCATGGATCTTTCTTCCAAAGATAAGAAGAAGAAACAAACACTTGGCAAAGTAGAAAACTGTGTCTCAAAATACGAACATTGAACCAATCCTTGATAATGATATTCTGGATTCAAAAGTGTATCGGAATAAAGATAAAAATTAGTTGATCTCTTACCCTCACCTGGGTTGTTCTGGCCACTGGGTGGTCCCTGGTTTTGATTCTGATTCGGATTAGCGGCAACCGGTCGGTTCACGTTGTTGCCTCCCCAGTTGCTCGGAGGTCCGCTGCCGACGGGTGGATTTCCGGGAGTTCCACCCCAGCTGGATTGGGTCGCGTTGTTGTTGTTCGGAGCCGCGGTGGGTGCGGTACCCCAGTTGGCGGCGCCGCCTGTATTGAGCGAGCTTTCTCCACCTCCGGCCAATCCGCAGACTATCGGTATTCCCCAGCGTTGTTTGTATCCGATTGAAGTTTGAAGATACGTTTCGTTGCAGGAGTACGGACGATCGAACATATTCTCAAGAGCTTTTTTAAGTCGTTTACGGAGAACTTCGCTCTGCTCTACGTCAGTTTTGTAAGCTTTTAGATAGCTAGAGAGCAGGTGACGAACGTAGGCGAGCAACCTCTCAGTTTTTATTGTTTGCGATTTGAGGGCGTTGATTTCTGCCAAGTAATCGTCGTGGTCGTCGTCGTCCCGGTTGTTATCAGATCTTGACGTAGTCGGGCAATAATATTCTCGATTCTCCGAGGTATTTGAAAATTCGTCATTTCCGTGAAACACCTCGTCGTTGGATCGGAAGCGATCAATCTTTTGGTCATGGTTTGACGTATTTCCGTAACTCGTAATCGATTCGTGGTCATATTTAAGGTAACTTGATTCCTTCGTCGTTGAAATTTCATCATCGTCGTAGTCGATTTGTTTTGTGTTTGAGTGTTTCTCCACTTGAGAGGCAGGTACAGTGTTAGTTTGGGATGCGACGGTGGCTAGTTGGCGTTTAAGCGTCATCGTAGGCTCGCAGGTAGTCAGTGTAGGAATGTTAACAGCCGACAGAACGTGCATAATTATTTTATCGTCAGATTTGTCGAGTCGATTAGTAGCGTGAGACGTTTCAGACTTATCACTAAACCTAACACTTAGCTTAGACTTAGATACGGACTTAAATTTAGAGTTAAACTTATCGTCGATCTTAGTAGACACTTGATACTTATCAATCTTAAAGCTAGCGTGTAGAGGCTTGTTAGACTTATTGTTATCCTGAAATGAAAGAGCACCAACAGTAAACATTGTTGCTTGGGAAACCTTACAATCTATCATTAATGGAACACATATGCGTTGCATCAGCTCGTTCACAGTAGCGTGTCGCAAAGAAGGTTCAACTTTCGCAAGTTTCTCTACCAACGATCGCAGCAGCAGCAGCAGGAGCAGAGAGGTGAATAATTCGTTTGTCATAACGATAAGCGTATTGGAAGAACCGTAGGTGAAGAAATTCTGAGCTTGTGCGAGGGACAACAACGAAAACAACACCAACAACAACTCTTTGTCTTCTCCTCCTAACGTAACGATATTGTCAAAATGCACGAGTCTCGCGACAACTTCCGTTGCATCTGGTATGTCGAGAAGATCACATTTAGATACTTGGAAAGAATAATCTTGGCAGAACAGATCGCGATCCGAGTATAAGATCAAAGTTTCGTCATTTTCAAGATCGTATCGTTGTCGATTTAACGCCGGGAGGTCCCCGAGGTACTCGGTAACAGGAGAGTAGCTCAACTTAATAGCTATTAATTTCACACTTTCCCGTCGGCTTGAAGAACAAGAATTTTTAGTATATCCATTTTCGTTATCAAAACGAAAACTTTCGATAGCTGTGCCTTCTCCTCCGACACCGCCGCCGCTCACGGAGAGGAGATAGTATTCTCCGTCGCGGGTTGAGCTGAGCAATATCACAGACTTTGAGTAATTATTATTACTTATCAAACTAAGATTAGCCTTAACGTTATTGTTTTCGCCCTTATCAAGGCGGGACCCTAGTAAGGAGTAATTCTCGACAAAGGACGATTCGCGCGACAGCAACAGGGGGCAATCAGACTTGGGTATCCTAACTAGGCTAGGCTCCCCCGCGGATTGACGTGCTTCGCCCCTTGTCACCTTTAAATTTATGCTTACTTGTAGTACCCTAACGCTTAGATCACTAAAGCTATCCTTATTATCACTTAACAGCTTAGAAATAGACTTAGAGTTATCGGCGGAGCTTCCCAGCTGCCCAGGCGAACCCGGTCTGTTTTGCTTTCTGTATTTGTTGTGATGATTATGTTCTGCATTGTTGTGGTTATTTACTTTATTACTCTTATTATCATCTATTTTAACGTGATTTGTTGTCGGATTTTTTGTGATTGCTGACGCCACTGACTGGCAGGCCTTGCCTTCAGCCGCTGAGCCGAGCTCACCTATGAAAATTCAATATAAACAATACATCAAAATAATACCGTCAAAATCAATATTGAATCACCATCATTCTGAAATCACTCACCAGATTGGCGTGGCAGGACGGTTAAGAAGTCATTGGTGGTGGTAGCGACGGGGTGGCTGGTAGGTGCTGCCATATTACTGTTGTTTGTGGATTCGATATCACAGAACCTGACGCTATCTGGTCTTCTCCCCTCCTCCACCCCACTCAGACTACTTGCCATTAATACTACTACATCCCCCTGCGGACAAACACAACCAAAGGGGAAGAATAGATTAATATAAATAAATCAGCAAAGATGTGCGATACAACAAATACAAAAAATAATACAAGACGTCGAGAATAATTTTAAAATAGGCGCAGACTCACCTTGGAATTTTGTACGAAGGCATTTGTTTTAGTAGAAATCTCATGTGAACTAGAATTGTGTGGAAACATTGGGCTCAGTTCTTCTTTGGCAGGCAATGCATAGAAACCAAGATCTGCAAGACGACAAAATCGACGTTCACAACCCCGAGGATAATAAATTCATCTCAGACTATGGAAAACAAAAGACGGTAATTCTCACCTCGTAGACTATCACTATCAGTGCGCTCCTAGCTCCATGCCAGTAGAGATCTGTAACGCAAGGCGAGAAGCTTAATATCTCGATTAAGAATGTACAAAAATAAAACTTGCGTGATTAAATTCCGTATCGTGACAAATAATGTCGGTAGTTTTCAGATAACGAGACCAATTTTTTTGTTTCATTCCGGCATTATAGCTCCGAAATCGAGGAACGAAAAATTAATTGTTCAAACAAACAGCAAAAAAAATATATATCTTGCGTCAATAATGATTGCGCTTGGTTTTTTTTTTCTTTTTTGTTTTCTATTGATAAAAATTGGCACAAGTCAAATTATAACGAATTATAACGTGAATTCGATTAGTGCACCATAGTAAAGAGGCAGCAGAACCAGGAGCAGGAAAGCAGCGAAGGTTAGATAACAATTTGAGAGCGTAGAAAAACAACATACGATGACGTCGTAGCGCCTAGTAATGAAAAATCGTTTAAAATACCGTCGATGTGATGCGAGATAATCCGCAGTTAATATACACCCGTTAAACAAAAAAAAAACTAAACTCGACACTTTGAAACACTTACACTTCGGGCCCGAAGATACAGACAGTTTTTGGGGCTATTTCGCCAGTGCGGAATAGCGTACTCTCCGCAAAGAGTGCGAGCTATTCCCGCGGACGAACCTCTTCCCTCGAACAGCCAGCACTACTAATCGCTACGATCGCTACCACATTCACACACAACAACACAGATTCACTGCTAGATCTGGACATATCGCGTTCGTCCGCCCCGTTCGAAATTTAAACAACTTTCCTCTCTCTCTCTCTATCTCTATCTCGTGTGTGCCTTCTTGATATACAACTTAAAAAAAAAAAAAAGATCGAGCCTCCTCTCTCTCAATTATAAAAAAAAAAACCCTCTTCAAATTTTTCAGAGTGGTAAAAATAAGGGATTTATTGGAATACTTTAGGAATAATTTCTTGTATTATTTCATCTCTTAATTATTTTCATAGCCGAAACAAAAACTTTCCAATTATCAAATTTGAAATGCTCATGTTACACTGTAAACTTTGTATTGACAGTGTGTTGTTGATATAAATTATATATTGATTAAAACGAATAATTTATTTACTATAAGAGTATATTTTTTATTTATTTTTCTTTCTCCTGTCTTTATTGTGGGTTTTTAGAGAGATCAGAAATTATTGATCTGCCAGATACGTGGCAGGCAGAAACTAGTCGGGCGAACGCCGTTCCCTGTGGCGCGCGTCTCCCCTTCTACTTTGACATAACTATATCTATCTCTCATTTTCTCTCTCTCTCTCTCTCTCTCTCCCTCGTTCGCTAACGCCATCGCATCGTCGTCGTTCTCCTCGGATATACAGCGGTATAGTATATATCCATCTCCCATCTCTCTCATACTCAATAGGTCGCGGGCGGAGCTATTTTAACTCCCTGCCCTGTGTCGGTGTGTGCAGTACAGAACAGAACAGAACAGAACGCGCCCCAGACCGAAGAGAACGCGACGCGCTACGGAAGATTCCGAATTTTATTTCCATAGCAAAAATAAAATTATTCTCTCGGATAATTCCTCGAAACCAGATTTCCAGAACTTCGATACCTAACCGTAGTTTATTTATTCTTGTTCCTCACCACTTACAATAAATCCAATTCAACAATCAATGTGGAAGAGGAAACTAGAGAGAGAGAAACAAATGAACGCCCATTATACCTACCTACAGATATACCCAGTTTACTTTCTCGACGATTGAAATAGGACAAATGATTACGTAACAGAATTCAAAATGGCTGAATCATAACCTCAAACTGCGGCACATATATATGTATATTTTTTCTTTTTTTTTGACAATTATTATTATTATCTTTATAATACATACAGAGAAAGTTAGACGTATTTGATATTGTCGAAGAATTAGGAGGTACGAGGTGCAGAGAGATAATTAGTTAGCCGTTGAGCGACTCTCTATAAGGTATCTGCGTGGTTCATGGCTGAAGATGGGATTCGAGGGGGGAAAAAGAAGAATTTTATCATCCAAATCCGAGAGCCGCCTACGCTCGGGAATCGAAACCAGATAGCTCTTCTTCTTCTGTATAATGTTCTCTTACTGCATAGGGAAATGGGTATGATTACGTCCAAGTCGCATTAGCTAAATAGATAAACACACGTCTTGTCTCGTGTGGACCGTTGAGCGTATTATGTGCGACGCTGGGTAACAATTCCTTGTTGCGTACGTACCGCGCGGTATAGAATAGGTGTAGTATAAAATCTTATACCACGGTGTACGTAGGTATATTATGTATCGTATATACATACAATGTACGCTATAGTATGTACTGAGTAGCTTGGCAACAAGCAGTTGCCGCGCGGGGCAAGGTCGCCCCCCACCCTTTTGCCCTGAGGTTCCCCTCGGCGCCCCTGCCGCGCAGTTATTTTATCCTAAGCAATATTTATTACAACACATAGCGTCTACATTTATTTACTTTCGTCTATCTACACGGCTCAGTCTTTCGTGTGTAGAAATATATACATATATATTCTAAAAATAAAGAATATTCTAAAACAAAAAATAAAACAAAACGTATCTACAGTCACAAGAGTATAAAATAGGATAAATATGTACACAAAAACAAAACACGAAAGACTTCGTCCTACTTGTCTCGAATGCAGAACTTGGAAAAAAAAAGTGAAACGAAAAAACAACATGAGAATGGAACTCTAAATCAGGAGAAACGTTATCCGATCGATCGAGCAAGGGTAGACGGTTTTTTGTCAATATAAATACGCTGCGTAACGCGGGGAGCTAGACTGACTGATGTCGCCCTACTTCTTTCTTTTTTCTTTTTTCTTTTTTTTTTTGTATAATGTGATGAATTTCAATTTGCCCCGCAGAGTTCATTTTCGACGAGACTCTACTCGAATTTGTCTAACAATTTGCGATAGACGGTCAGTCGGTCTGTTCGGCGACTGGTCATCACTATAAATAAGGATTTTTACACTTCGACCCGCGCTCTAAAGACCTAGAGAAATCACTCATGACTCAAGGGCCGAGTGCCTCTCGACAAACGCGATATTCAATTAAACACTTGACCGTTTATTCTTTCCGGGTATGAAGGTGTATACATATAGATATTGTATAAAAACTCGAGCTTACATCAGAATAAAGTGTGTTGTTATTTTTATATCCATTAGATTATTCAACGTGTTATCTCGCGACTGAATCGCCGCTGGCTAAACAAATTTTTTCACACGATGTAGATAATAATTATATATTCTTTGACGGATTAAGTAATACGAACTAGCGTATAAAAAAATTAACTTGTATAATGTTCATTGATAAAAATACGTAAACAGACACACGTAAATATTCCATAATTTCAAAGAAAACTATTTCGATCCAACTTTCTACAACAATTCTTCGACCTATGTATAACCGAATCGAGCGGAGTATGTACTTGAATTAATTCCAATTCAATTTCCGCCTGTAAGTAGTATATTATCTTCGTTTTTTTTTTCTTTTTCAATACCGTTTCGAGTATTTCATTACGTATACATTATACTCGGGGACATTGCTCCCTGACTTCTACTCCCCCCCCCCCCCCCCCCCCCCCCCCCCCCCCCCCCTCCCCTCCACCTCCTCTCATTTCATTCAAAGCGTTGATTACCCATTTTTGTATTTGTCTGTGAACTGTAAAAGTATTAAACTTAAAACAGTGAGAGGACATACTTGCCTCGTGTACATTTTGCCGTATATACACTTGTCGAAACGCACCGGCACGCTCGTTTACTCATGTGTGTGTGTGTGTGTTTGCTGAGGTCTACCTGCGAGCTGCTAGAGTAAAGTCGGCCAACGTCGCTCGACAGTTTCACGAATCTTGTATTGACTACGTCGAAAAATTTTGCACGAAAACAAAGAAAACAGAGGTAGAGGGAGGGGGGAGAGGGGTTAAAAGAAAGTAAATATGAATAAAAGAAAAAAGGTATACTGAAAATAAAAAGATAAGTAGGGAGAGGAAGATGGGGGGGACGAGGAACGAGCGCTACCACATTCCAGACACTCCCACCACTCGTGGACAACACACGACTTTGCATACGTGCGAAAACTCTGAGTTTCTGTTACGGGTATTAAAATATTAATTATAAAGCCTCTTTGTGCAGAATCGATTCGAAGCGTGGAGAGCTTTTCGAAACCTTCAACCTAAGGGTGTGTGTAGATACTATCCGACCTATATACTGAGTTACATAAATGATCAGTTTAGAGCATGTAATATGTACCGGGGGAAGACCATAAAGAGGTTTTATAACGTGCGAAATATTTCCATGATTAATAATTAGTACAAGCATTGACCCATTTAGTTCGCATGACCCAGTTATAAACTGTTAAATAACGAATATAATTCGGTCAGCGTTTCTTCGCCGCACTGGTTCTATGGAAGTTGCCATTGCGGTCGCGGTACAATGACACGTGAATATGATGAATAGATTAGATAAAGAGAGAGACAGGAAAGCGGTTGGATTTCGTTACTATCAGCGCACCGTATTCTACTCGAACGAAATAAGTCTCTAGGTGGAACAAACCGTCGGACCCTGATCATTCAGAAGTGGCTAAAGAACACAACGTTACGTTACGCGGTAGAAATCTGAACGCCGCAACCGCCGCCGCCGCGTAATACGACCTCAAAGTCGGATTTCTGCTCTAAATCCTCTCGACTCAGAGTATTGCGCTCCGGCGTGTCTGCGGTGGAGAAAATACGAGGCAAGCCAAGCCAAGGTGGCGAGTGAATATCACGACCGCATTAATGCGCGTGTTTTCAATAAATGAGAATAAGAATAAAACGAACAAGGAAATAAAATATCCTGTTTTCGCGGCTTCTTATCACTTGCAACGAAGCACCTCGGTCATTGTGAAGAGGAATAAATTATAAACTACTGTATCGACTCTGTGGAGATTCTACGTCGCCGTTATATCAGATTTCGAACGCCGTACGCTTGACGAATCACACCATGCTTCCTACCTACGCTGGGCATACAGACACGAAAGAAGACATTCGTATTGATATTCACCTCGGTAGCAAAAGCGGTCGCGTATACATACAGCCGGAAAACGAGAAGCTTTTATATAAATTGAGGTGGTGTGGGTAGCGCGTAGATACATATGCATGGGTATACGTTGGTACGTTAAACTATAGCGTTGTTATATCTATAGGATGCGTGTTGAAAGAGAATAGATATATAGGTTATATTTATATTTTTTACCGAGGCTCGGGGTGTTAGAGACGTTCGTTAATGTCAGAGGATATGATACCTGGTATTCTTACCTACGGCAATGTGTTCACTGGCGTTTACGGTCGAGAAAAGTATCACTATCAATGGAAATATTCACTTTTCACACGCTCAATAACACATTACGTACAGCCACGGAATTTTATTGGAAATGAGCCTCCATTGCTTTGCACGGAGTTTCAATGGGATACCGTTACGCGACGCCACGACCTCAAGTCCCGGAGGA
Source organism: Euura saliciscinereae (assembly GCA_018420115.1). Taxonomy (NCBI): domain Eukaryota; kingdom Metazoa; phylum Arthropoda; class Insecta; order Hymenoptera; family Tenthredinidae; genus Euura; species Euura saliciscinereae. Next base: position 63,471 of record JAFFZH010010405.1, on the reverse strand, counting down.
GCTCGACGCAACACTAACCAATCGACAACCTAGATGGGCGAACCCCGCTCGGCTAATTTCACGCTCAAGTTAGAATCGGAAAAATTGGACAAGTTTTCGTTTCACATGTTAGACTATGGAATTGGACAAGTCTTCGTTTCACATGTTAGACTCTAAAATTGGACAAGTTTTCGGTTTATATCACTTGGCCGAGTTCCGAAAGTCTGAGCCTCTAAAATTCCCTCACAGAGTGCGTTGCGACTGACTGCCTCGCTCGGTTTTTGAAAACAGAGCACTGCTGTTAGCACCGCGCCCAATGTGCCCGGGCAGTGCTTTGTTTGACCTACCGAGTAAGGAGGTCAACTTTCCATACCGATCGAGTGCGTACTCATTGAGGCGGTGCTATACTCGATTTTTTTTTTACCGACAGTCAGATGTCTGAGTCTTTGGAACTGAAAGGCAAAAGAAAAAATAAACAAAAAACAGATGAACAGCGGGATTCTATGAACACAAATGACACAGTAACAAGTGCCAATGTCGAGATACACGCTGTCGTGTCTCCGGTTGCTATAATGGGAATGTTCTTCTGTGATTTCGTAGGTTTTTGTAGTTGTTTTGAACTGTGGTTCGTAGGTATGTATGTGATATTCCATGTATTTGCTTTCCCGATACTATGATATGATGCGTACCATCCATGCACCATTAGAGCACGAGTTACTGATCAAACGTTGGCACAGCTAATATAGTTAATAGCAGCAAAGTGCAGTTACCGTATTCCCTCTCGATGCTTGTGGTACCCAAAATCGTAACAAATACACAAACACAAGCCTCTTATGGTCGGCTACAAATTCATCTCTTCAGTCTTCGAACAGTCCAATGTCAATGTTGACTAAGCTTCCTATTATTAAACCGTCGGAAAGTTAATTTTCTGTCACACATGCATTAAAAACTCGTGTTTTTCTGATTCAACAAATTCTCCATACTACTACAATGATCGGCATTGTTAGACCAATTGTATGCATTCATTCCACCGTTGTCGCGTGAGTTGCCCCATTACAGGCGCACGTGTTCATAAATGTAGATGCAGGTTCGTTCATGCTGTGCTGAAAATTCTGGTCTTAATGTTGCTATACATGACACAAACCTGTAGCTGAATTTTATGAGACATGGACAAAAGGCTATCGATTATTGGCTGCCACCCCGCAGCCGTTTTGTTACCAGGTTGATTGGGAACGAGGACGAGGCAGTCAGCCTCGCGGTAAAATACAATTTCTCGACTTATTTTCCACCCTCTTCAAAACATTTTGTTCCATTCTCATTTCGGTCTTGCGTTTTTGGATAAGAAGAATAAAATACCCCGAGTAGGAAAAATGCAAATTTCAACTTTATCGTGTGCGCAAGATAACAAGAAGAATTTTACCATGCAAAAGTGTTCCTCAACGGTGTAAAAAAATGTGTATTAAAATGAAGAATACGCTGTTCTTTGAAACCGTAGTCTTCTCAAACAAAACTTCTCCCCACACGGTAAAATGAAATAAAAAATTCTGTTCAAACCGCGAAGGGAAAAGCCAGCGTATTTATAGTCCATCTAGTATGCTAAGGTGAATTCAAGGCACCAACTTCCGTCGGTCCATCAAAAGCTGAACTCGAGTTTCGTTTTTTTTTCCTTCGACAATAAAGCGTCAGTTTCACAAGAGTCAAAGGAAAAAAAAAACAAAAAATCCCCCACAAACATCCCACGAGTGGTTTTCGAGTCAAGGGTATATCTATACGTATAAAACACGGAAAGAGGGTATACAGATATAGAGAAGAGCATTAACGGGTTGTTCACAATTGACGCAATACTCGGGTCACCGTCGACGAGTGGGTTTCAACCACCACATTATAGAAAGTGAGTGGGTAAACATACCAGAAGTGCTTATACACCGGGCGATAGTGCTTGCAAAGCTTTTTAGCGCCCTCAATCAATCGACGCGACGAAGATACGCGGCGGTGGTATCATCAAAAACGGATATCCGTTACACTAATAAGTAAATACAAGAACGAACGAGCCTCGCAAAAGAACGAAATCGACGTTTTCAGTTTATCAGAGGCAAAAGCAATCACCGAACTTGTTGCACTCTGCAGGCAATCGTTTCGGAAAACTGGGAAATTGTATTGTCATGTTTATCGTCCGGATGCAGGGTGTGCATCGTGTGTAGAATGTTAACGTATCGCTTAAACAGGTATTTAGATGAATATATTCCACGGACCAGGTGACCTGAATTAATCGGCATATAGCAGGACGTAAAACACTTCATTACACGATTGTCGATACATGCTCAATTTAACAGTCATCGTAGATGAGTGACGAAGCACAACGTTGTCGAATGCCACGATTAGAACCGTGTCGCGATTGGTCCTTAAATTTTCATCTAAAATCGTCACCTATAGCAAGTGGGTCAATTAGCGCAGAACCAAAATTGGGTGATTATAGAGTCTAGGGTCCGTCATCAGGAGGGAAAAAAACTGACAAGGGCAGCTCCGCGGGTCCGATCGAAAGAATCGACGTAGCCACCTCGTCTCCTGAGTCTCACTCAGCCCTCGTCAGGTCCACCGACGATTTAATGAGCCCTGAGCCCTGATCAAATCGACCCAACACTTGAGAGCACTTTTCTAATTCTTAAACGTTTACACTGGCTGTTAAACGTCCTGAAAAAATAATTGAGTGTTTTTTCTTTAACTCTAGTCGAACGATTATTTCGACCCGCAAAACTGAGCGAAGTTGGTTAATTTCTCGGCCGCAGGCCTCATGATGGGGAAATCTCAGAAATTGATGGAAAGATAACATTTTTAAGCGTTGAATTTAATTTACGTCGTATATAACGACTATTTCGTATCGACATATCCGTGTGTAGTGAAAGAGATAAAAGTAAATCATGCATGGGTAGACAGACTGGGTTCACGTTCCTACACAGTTCGATTCAATTTTCATGCCGCCATACATCAGTCGTGGACAAATGCCGTCATTTTCTACGAAACTGGAAATATCCCGTGTAGAAATTGACTTATTCCAATCGGGGAAAACTAGCC
>JAFFZH010010405.1:41376-60410 GCA_018420115.1 Euura saliciscinereae | reverse complement strand
CTTATTCCAATCGGGGAAAACTAGCTAGGGCCCCACTAGGGCCTAGAAAGGCCCTACTAGATAGTTAAACACAATATTTATTCCGTCATATACATCGGTCGTGGATAAATGCTGTCATTTTCTACGAAATGACGATAAACGCTAATGATTTATTCAGAGGAGTGTAGATCTGCGGAAGGATTCTTTCTATGGAATACTCAAATTCCTCACGTTTATCTCGGTTCATTGGTCTCCGGTGTAAAATTTACGAGTCACGTCATGCTCGGTTTCTCGCAATTGAAAAGTGTCCCCGCATACAGACAGAGAGATGGAAAAAATCACAGAAAAATGTAAAAGCTCTGCCGTACACCTAAAACCGAGTCAATGTATACATTTTTTTTTATTTCCCTTTTCACAAGTATAATTTCCGATAAAATTTTCTACCACATTCAACGGCGATTTTGATAGCCAGCATACGGTGATTCTTTGCCATACTGAAGCTAACATTCAAGACCACTCAACGTTCTCGCGATAATGTCTGAAGCCCGGAGCCTTATGTCTAGACCATGACGAATATAAGGCGTGCTAAATACACGATACGACCATTTTCAGAAATTTTTCGACTCCTGCTAAAATCTACTAAAGAACCAGAATTACACGCTATGCCCATAACCGTGACAAGCTGGCACAGCGTGTGTAACGCCAAACGACACAAAGCGCCCAAATCCATAACACTCTTTCCTTTTTTTTATCACTCTTTTGAGCTTGGATATTTCGACTGGGTGATGCGAACTAAAACCTCGGTGTACTCGAATCCCCGAAGCCATGCTTATCTATTTTTGAATCAGACTCCTGGGTGTTGTTTTTTACATGCTATAAAGTGACCTCTGGCTTCTAGCCTCTGGGTATACCTTTATCAAGAGAAACCTGTACCCGCGCGCAGTTAAGTGTTAGAAATACCGGAAAATTACTAGCAATCATCGGAAAGCTCTCAGCTGTGTGGTGAAATACGAAATCACTGGTGTGCGACCTCCTGCCTTCCACCTATAGCCTCCATGCCTTTAGCCAGGCTTTTACTCGGACACGTCGTGTCACTTTGTTTCTTAAACAAAAAAACAAACAAACAAAGAAAATGTTCAGGTTACAACCGTGCAATAAATTTATAGCCCGGTTCGTCGACCTGAAGATCAAATTCATTATTTTCAATATCAATGCAGGATTCAAAAGTTCATCAACTTCTTGAGTGTTCGATTTTTTTAGCGAGAACTATGAGGAACTGTAAAGCGACGACGGTAGATGGCGGGTTCGTTGTGACGAATAGTGACGTCATAGAGTCGCGCGAAAAAGAGACTAGTTTGAATGTTTCTGGACTTAAAATTGATAATATACTTTATTAAGACCGAGATAAACAATTTATTCGAATCTGAACCTACTAAATAATGTGTTTATATTCATCATAACGAAAAAATGTATTTCGACTATAAGGAAGACGAATGTATTTAACGTGAACAATTTTTTTCCGATGTGAAAAACATAATTTACTTGTAACAAATGAAGTTTTTAGTAGCTTAAGATTCCAATAAAGCTATTTTCTGGGTGAAAAGCGGCATAATTATGCTCGGTGTCCTTTGTTACCTGAATCAAATTTCAGAACGTTAAACGAAAAAAAAATCTAATTATCCCTAAATCGTTGTTTCGGTTGATTGAGAAGCCCTGGGAGCAGAAATGAAGCGTGGCTGAGGTGCAACAGAAGCGTGTAATTTACAAGAGAGGGATTTAAAGTCAAGAATAACACGTGGACGTGGGATATAGTGTAGAGCTCAAGATAGAACCCCGACAATCTGCAATTAGCGGTAACTGGCAAGAACGTCTTCCCATAAAGACGAGGGAAAATGCAATCGTAAAACGTGTTGGTAATCAAAGAGTTAGCGCGAGAGAAAACAGAAGCCCACTAGAAAAGGTGAAAACGCAGGGTGAGAATCAATTACGAAACACTTTTCCACAAATTAATTAAACGTAAAGTCGCATCTGATTCTTTTAAAATTAAGATTTTATTGAAGATGAATCAAAAATCAAGGATTGCAGAATGACAGCGGAAAATAAATTGTGAAAATTATTTTTTTCTCGCAATTATTCTTCCAGTTATATATAAAAAAAATGTTCTCGTTCTAGATTGCTTTCGTGTCGAATTAGGCCCGGCACAGGGGTAAACAGTGCAATTATTCCTCATTGATTAAAAATCGAGAGCCTCGAGGGGCCGTACCTTCCCGTTCAGTCATACATTTAATTTGCTCATTGCTGGTATTTTGAAAAATCATTTGACTCCGCTGTTTCAATCAACGGTTCAAACAACAGGGTGAAAATACTGAACGTCAAAATTAATGTCTGTCCCGTTCTTTTTATTTCTGCTTATAGACTAGTTTTATTTTTTATGATTATTATTGTTATTATTTGAAAATTGAATAACACACATACACAGAACGAGTCGACAGTAGACGGTGATGAGGCAGAGGCTCGAGGCCTGCAGAGTACCCAGGTGGAGTTAATCTTGTACCTTGCAATGCTGATCCATCAATACCGACAAATTTCTTGGTCCCAGAGGAAACCCTCGTTTTCACGTGTCCTCAAATCTTGTCAAGAAAGGAGAGAAAGTATAAGAAATTTTTTTTTCCAAAAAACCTCGAAAATAAGGCGTAAACTTATTACATATATTTGACAATATTTCACGATTTTTACAATGTACAAATTCGAATAATGAATCGTGAAATTTTTCGCCTTCAAACCCGATCTTTCAGGGTGGTGAATAAGTTGTTGTAAGCCTAAATCAACTGAGAATCGAACGAAAAACTTTTGACGAAAGATTTACTGGGCAGCGAAAAGTTTATATTTTACCATGATACCGAGTATCCGGAAAATCTTCCTCGTCGAAGTTGATCATCTCTTCTCCCCCTTCGTTTTCTATCTTTATTCAAGAAATAGACCCTTACGAGATCCCGCAATTGCTGTTTACCGTCATACACAAATATCGCTCTTTCCGGACCTGATTCATCTTCGTGGTAAATATTTAACTTCCATTTTCTCCGTGATTCAATGACATTTTGTCTCATCCCACGTACATTAGATTCTCAATTTTATCGGAATAACCGCGTTTCTCTTTTGGAATGGGAAAAAAAAAACGTGGGCACAAACCCGCCGATTACGTCAGGGCTTTTGTGAGATTTTTTTTTCCCCATCATCGAGTATAATAATGATGAGAAAAAACGTAACAAGGAAGTTAGGGTCATTTTAGGGAATACGGAGCAATAAATTGTACGATCATTAGTTATACACCGTGTTTTATTTTGTCGAGTGGTCAAATTCTGTTTTCAACCCTTTCAAGCGATTATACATTTTCAATGACTGTTATCACAGTATTCAGATCCCTATAACATCGATTATGGAATAACGAACCAAAAGCAGCAACATGATTTTCTAACTCTAGTATTTTAACAACGTCTATTTCGATGCTCGAACAAAAGGTACATAAATTCAGCTCTAGGGGGTTAAACGGTGGAATTCAAGTCGTTTTTTTTTTCACCGATAAGGTTGAGGCTCATTCTTACTGCTTTATCACAGGTAGGCAGGCTATCGTGATTCTTTCAGCTGCGCTTCTCGCCTTCCTGAAACATTTTACCGGTGGCGTGTCGATCCTGCCATCTAAGTATATAGTTTTTTCTGAGAAGATCGTCACCTGTGACAAGAATAAAAATAGAAGTCGGTTCAAAAATGAAGTGAACTTATGAATCATTCAAAAATTTATCAAACAAATATAAAACTTTCAACGTTATGAAATCGCCTTATTTCCTCAAATTTTCAATACTCACGTTGATAGTGTATTGGATCTCCTGACACGTCTTGTTCTCCACGCACTCTTTATGCAAACACGGCCTGTCCATCAAGTACCTCGGATGGGTCTGACTCCCAAAGTCCAAGCGGTTGTATGTCGATATACATTCGCAGGAATTAGTGGGGCGATTATGGTTTCTGGTCTCCCGGGCCGGAAAAAGGCTCCTTTCCCCCATGTCTTCGGAGTCGACGTCAATGTTCCACGTCCTCGGAATGTTGACTCTGTTTCCCCAGAAGTCGAAGGTGGCCACCCCCATGGTGAGCATCAGCAAGGACACTAGCTAAGATGCAGAATTTACCTACGTTTGAGTTCGATCCTTGAAGTTTGGGGAGATTTTTTCAAATTCTCGTTTCTAATTTGTCTTCAGAACTGATTTGATTTTAGCGAAGATCGGTTCAGCAGTTTTAGAATTATTTGAACAACAAAATTCCAAAAAGTAGAATAAAAATGACGATATCTTGAAAACGGATTTTTTTGGGTCGCTGATCACCAATCTAAAGTCAGTTTTGCAAAATTCCAATTTCATGTATTCGATATGCTGCAAAAAAAAGTTTGGATTCTGATGAAAATTGGTACTCGAATATTTTTTTGGGGTCATTGATTACGAATTTGAAGAAAATTTGCGATTTGAAAAAAATAATCAAATTCGGATTGAGATTGGTGTCCGAAGGTTTTTTGAGTCGCATGAACTTGTTTCAGTTCTACTTACCGAATAGACAAACCTCGTCATCCTGATCTTCGTTGGCTGACTTATCGAGGTGAAGTGAATACCTGAGTCCAGCCAGGCTCCTTTTATATAAAATGAACTGAACGAAGTTCTTCCGAAATGAAATTACCGTTCAGGTGATAGAAGCAAGAAAGATGGTAAGGCTATAATCGGAGTGATACCGTAGGCGACAGGAACAAAGCTTCCATTAACTAGGCTATCGAATGTCGTGTATTTAGAAAAACACCGTCTCTCCTCCACTTTCAAAATGTCGGTATTATTAGCGCCATAAATATCTAGAGAATGAATAGTAGCCGTGGGGACCGTCAACGTCGGATATCGGTATTGCGATACTACGAATATATCTTCTATAGAAACGTTACCATGAATCGACGAACAAATCCTTAATGGTCGTCGTATCTTGATACCTTCGGGTGCCCACAATAAGCCGAAGAACAGGATGACGTATTTTTCCGTCAACTGAAATCCGGCACCTGAAAGTTGATCGAGTAACAGATAATCTGCTCAGAGCCCACTTTTCACTCTATAAATTTCTACGATCTATTATAGTTCAGTCAAATTAGCAAAAATAGAAAAATGGAATAGTAAGGACTTCAGTTTTTTCATCATATCTCGCCAACTATTAATCCTATCGTCACGAAGGTTGGTATCAAAAATGAAGTTTATTAAATTCCCTACAACAAAGGTTCAATACATTTTTTTCATATCTTCAATAGTTTTTATGTAATACAGGGATGAAAGATCGATATTTGTACGTGAAAATCATTTTCTCGGTGTAGAACCTTGTGAGAATTATTAGAGAAAAACTATCGAAGATATGAGAAAAATGTATTGAACCTTTATTGTAGAAAATTTAGTAAGCTTTATCTTTTATAATGAGCTCTGTGACGATAGGATCGATAGTTGTCGAGATATGATGAAAAAACTGAATTCGAGGACCTTTAGTCCATTCAGAAGTGGACCAAGATGAAGGTCTCTACAATTTTCTAGATCTTTAATAATCAGCAACTCTGTTCGTTTCATTAAATCAGAGTGAAAAAGTCGATTCATTCGTGAAAGTTTATATGGAACCGATAAAATCACGAATAAAGTAATTTTGCGTATATTTAAGCGCCTCAGAAATACAATTCGAAATGGGAGTGCCTAATTAGCTCGCATTGATGAGGTGATCCGATTGTGAGCAAGTTTCATTGATATTTATTCAATATGTATTTCGATTAAGGAGGACTTTGAATTATGAACAATAAAGTTGTAAACAATCGGAGGCTTTCCCATTCTGATTGAATTCAATTTCGAGATTCGAGATCAAAGACGCGGGGGCGTAAAATTAATTTCAAAATTTAGGAGACAATAGACAGAGGTTTGGACAATTAGTCCGTAAACTTTATTAGCACTTTATTAAATATCGAACTTCTTTGACCGAATGAAACGAGACTTTCAAATTCATGGATATACGATATTTCGGGCATACCTAGAGATATTGCCGCCACTGGCTAGTGCCGGCTAATTGAAGATATCTCTAACGTATCGCGTATTAATAACCGTTTGATAGATAAAAATACAGAATGCAAACGGTATAAATCTTCGGGTAATCCCTCGGGGATTTAGCGCAAAGCTTCCACACCCACCGGTTATGCGATATTAAACTATGAAATCATCCACAATTTGATCAGCAAACGATTCCGTTCTCATTTTTCTTCACACTTTTCCTCCAAAATCGAAACTGCTCTGATCTTCGCTCGCTTTTGATCATCAGATGACAAATTACGGCTCGACAAGTGTCTTAGATGAGCTCACTTGACATTCATAAGATAATCAGATACAATCCTTGACTTTGAGTTCCTCAAGATCAGTCTCAATCCAGGGGGAAATGACTCGTTGAAATAACGTGTCAGTAACGCGTTGAATGTTGAAAAATAACCGAGGAAATAACTGAAATAATCAGAAACAACTGGGAAAATAAATGAAATAATGAGAAAAAAAAAATTTATTAGAAATTAACAAGTTAGATTGAACTTTAAAAAAAAGTAGTTGAATGAAGTGAAATAACGTGAAATGACAGAAAAGAAAATCGATTCGAAATCAATAAAAAAAAATTTGAATCAAAAGAAATCTATTGAAATATTTTGAATTGTTTTATTGCAGAATAAATTCTTGTTTCCTCAATTATATAGCTTGAAGAACGCTGAAAAGAGGATCCAGAAAATGTGGTGGCCAATATTCAAACAAAAAATAGAAATAAGTGAATCTTTGACTGAACATGGAGAAAAAAAAAGTTGATTCAGTGCCAAAGGACCTGTCACAGTGATAATACGAGCCAAAAATCATAGTTTGACGGTCGAGTGTAAAATCGACTGTAAAGTCGTGGGTTAAACATTTTTTGTGTTCCACTCGAGAGATAGGAAAAGTGTTAAAGTGCGTCTGGCTCGTGATATCACAGATAATGAAATGAATACCTTGCGCGCGCAATGGACACCCTTCTACCACGGGGGATGGTGCACCCGTGACTATATATTGCTGACGGCACGCGTCTCTGACACTACGCCACGCGTTCATCCACGAGTAAGGACGGAATCCGGGGGATAAACAGATTCAAACTTGTTCCAACGATTCCGAAAATTGACTCGACACGGTTCAGGAAACGAGTGACTTTTGCGATTTTTGACAAAAAAATGGCTCGGTCTCACTTCGACGGCGTCTTCCTAGGCGCTGCCATCCTCTTGGTTAGTCTTTCGTGCGTCGCCCTCGCAGCACCTACTCAGGTCAGAATTAATTACTGTAATCAATTTTTATACTATGTTATTTTATTTATGTGTGTCATGTGAAATTTTTATTCCCCATTCGAGATACAAAGAGAGGAAATAGTCTTCAGCTTATAGTCTGAAAAATGTCTCCGAATTTTAGAATTTTCAGTCTTGGTCAAAAAGCTGGTTTAAAAAACCTTTGAAAATTTTCTAAATAAATTTCGTCAGTTTATTTGACAGTTTTTATAGCTCCAAGTTCATCGGATTGTTATTCTTATTATTTTTCAGTCCTTCGCAACAAATTTTCATGAGATCAAGTATTATTTACTCACTAAAGTGGAAAAGTTTAACAAGTTTACAAAGTGTTCGGAGTCTTCCGTAAATATACAGGATTTGCAACAACAACAAGAGAAAATTGAAGAGCTTTTTTTCAAAGCTGATAAATTTCAGTCGTTGATATCGATTAAATTCTAGATCATTTAAAAAATCGACGATTTTTTGTCTGACAAACTGAAACAGAGAATTTATCCTTTGTCTTCTAGTGTGTGAATAAAAAATTTGAGAGTATAAAAAATTGAAAGGACAAAGTCTGTAGTCGACCACGTTGAAAGGGATTTCAGGTGATAAGCCTGACTAATAGAGCGACCGAGGGATTATTTTTTTGATTAAAAAAGTACTCTAGACTGCTAGACAGAGAGTTGGGTACGAAGCATCCATAATATTCCGTCATTACCGGTAATTGAAGGACATACATATGGACGTATGTCAAGTACTCGAATTATGCCCCACGCGCTGTTCTTAGAAAAATGATAACTCTGATGATATCGATCAGCCCCAACTGTAGTCCGTTTTTCTTTCTGGCGAAATAAAGAAAGGAATTTGCAAATTACATACAGTCAATCACAATTCGCATAACCAGTCCCGAGTCAAACACGTGTATTATTTTGATAATTTCTTCTCATTCGAATTGAGTACAGAAAAAACTGAAGGACGAATTGAACGAATAGACGAAGGGAAACGGAAGCGAGAGTGTAATGGGAAAGTCACACCGAGCCTAGGACTAGTAGGAATTCAAACAAATTAGATAACATTAATTAGGACGAGAGGAGTGCTCGAACTGACTATGTGCATGACTATTCGCTCTGTTATATTGGTGAAAGGAGTTAGCGAGGGAGTTAGAATATAATCTAGATGAATAACAGGGAAGGGAAATTTTTTTTATAAAAGTGGAGAAAAAAGTTTATAATAATAGGGGAAAATTATACTGTCTAACAGTTTTTTACACTCGAATTAAGTAACTCTCTTCAAAAAGAGACAAATTAAATAATTTAGGTCGTCGAGCCCGATAAATTCTAACGAGAATAGGAAAGTTTGATGATTCCTTTGAAATTTGTCATTTATTGGATAAAAAAACAAATATTGCTCTTATTGTTTTTTTCGATCAAAGGAAACATTTTTCAATGCAGCGTTTGAATTCCGCGGTACTCGTGTCACGTCAGAGAGTCCCTTTCACGAACAGATGGCGCTTCGTCAATTTTAGAACCGGGTGACGTCACATGGCGTTGGAAAATATATAATTTTAGGGTCTGCACACGAAGTAACGTTTTTATCGCTTTTACAGTTCTAAAAATTGTACTCAATCACCACGCATCTTATATTCATCAAGAAAATTTCATAGTCTTCCTCAATTTTTAATAATCATTTTCCTATTCCCCGATCGATTAGATAGATTATAGAAAATAAAAAAATCGGTAATTTCTCAACATTTTGATCTGTGCCTTCGTGGAAATGTATTTCTGATTGTGAGTCAAAATCTTCCGATTACGTTACGAAAAAAAAAATAGAATATTTGATCCGATATTGTCAGAGTTTTACGTAATTATTTTGAATAACTGTAAGAACGAAAAAAAATCTGTGAATTAAGGTCTGATTATTTCTGAGAATATTCTGTTTTTTATTCGACGTAATTGGAACGCCCTGACGACGAGTCAGAAATGATTTTCCACCAGGGCAGACTTACAGGTTGAAGAACGCTCTGGCTTAATTTTTTCTTTTCCTGCCTTGCATTTTGTCAGATAAAATGTTAGATTTCTTGTTGACAATTATCCTAACTGTCTGAGAAATATTCCGCAGGAATAATAATCGCAGGATTAGATACAGGCGTGAGTGCAATGCCTGCACTTCACTATTTACAACGAAGAATTATAAGAGTAGAGGGTTAAAATCGCGGTTATCGTGGGCTTATATTTTTCTTCTCCAATTTAACGCATGCATGCGGCTCAAAATTGCCAGTGAAAAATATTCCCCCTTCACTTTCGCGCGTTCCGTTTTAAAAACCGGCAATAAAATAGATTTACTACTCTTTTTACTCCGTCTCTGACATCTTCGAAAACTTTTCAGAAGCCCGCCTTAAAACGATTCCAGTCTTACACAAATTTCCGGAATTTATTCCAACACACAAAAGTTACTTTATACACCTCAGGGATATAAACGGTGTTTTATTGCCCTGCTCCAGCAGGGAAAACCACTTTATTTCCCTTTGGTGTATAAAGTATCGTATGCACCACAAACTTTTCGCCCTTAAGTGCATAATATACTATTATACAATTTCAATTCTGCCTCTTGGAAAATTATTGATCGCTTTTTTCGAGAATAATCACCGCACTTACCGTCGGACTAATTGTGTCACACGAGTTATCGCACCGACCAACAGCAGCCTCAGCGTGTCAGCGATACCACATTGAAATTACTTCTTCAGCCAGTGAAAAGAGCACCGCGGATGAAACTGGCTGATTGAAATTGAAAAATCTTTTAATCAAACTATGAAAAGCTGTTCTATTCACTCTATTATGACTCCACGGATTGAAAAACTCCTGCCTCGGATTCAATAACGCAAAAAGTAAAAAAATAAATAAAAATAAAAGTAACGATACCTTTTTTTTCTCTTATTTTTTATTCCCCCGCGGTGAAGAAGCCAGTGTGCAAAGTACGTGCAACTTGTTGCACCCTGCGGAACAAACTTCGGGAGGTTCGAGTGCACTGCGGTTAAAACTCTAGAGAATTTTACAGCCTCGTCTCGGAACTATAACCCTTGACCATTTTCCAATCAAGTTTAACACCGACTTGGGCAGAGTCGTGATTCGATTTTCTTTCTCAAGTTTCTAAAAGCCCTTTCGAGGTGGGTGCCTCGAGTGCCTCAGTTTATCCTCGAGCAGGACCAACAGTCTTTTTCCAGTTCCATTAAACTCGAGTTGGTAATCGAAATTTGACTCATATACAGTTGAAAAAAAATCAAAAGTGTGTTGAATTGTGATAACTGTGAATTAAGTTAGGTAATTTTGACCTAATCTCATATCAGGAACAACGAAATTTATATTCATTAATCAGATCATCCAGTTTTGTCAGTTCTAGAGCTGATTATGGTTGCAGGCAGTAAAATTGAGTCGTTGTTTATCACACAAAAGTGTTGTCTTCGTGCGACGTAGGAAGAAAAGTTCTACGATAATGATTTTCGTTTTTTTAAGAATGTCAAGGAGCTTCGCCGGTCGTCCCCTTAAAGCTTTACTCACCCGATGAATGCTAAGGGTTGGAAATTTGCCAAACCTGGTAAAGATATGAAAAAACAAAAATGCTGAAAGCATTGGCGCCCCGTTGCCGGATACTGTCTGTCTGGATTCTTAACAAAAGATCCAATTCGGCTCGTCACCGCGCTTAACACGATCTTGTGTCGATTTTGAATAATTTCAATTTATCTTTATACCTACTTAAATTGACGAAAATCCTGAATAGATGCAAATCCCAAGAAATTTTTATGTCAACACTGCGAAGACGCCGATATCAAATATTCATCGGATTAAGTATATGTATATACCTCTGATAAACTTTTGGTGGAATGACAATAGTTCGATCAAAGCTTGTTGCATGAGTTCAAAAAGTTTACAGAAAAAATGTGAAAATTCTTTTCTTTTATAAATTAAATTTTTAAGTTTCTCCATATACAGTATTTTGTTGTTTCGAACAATACGATACATTCTACACCATTATTGATTTAGTGTAAAAAAAGTTTACTAATTAACTGACATTTTTTAATTCATTTCCTTTATCGACATTCAGATAACTTCCCGATAAAAAGTTGTTAACGAGCTCTGAAACTAATTCGACGACACAATTTCACGTATGTGACTGAATCAGCGACAAATATTTGATTCGTAATTGTAACTCGATAATTGGGAAAGTCCCCTTTGACAAGAATGATTTTATAATTAACACGTCTCCAATTTTCATGGGAAAATATTTTCATCAACCCCTCGCCATCCACCCTCGATAGGGGGGAACCAATTGAAAGACAATTTCACGCAGTCGTATATTCCTCGGGCCAAAAAAAAGTGATAAAAAAAAAGAGAGCCTCAGGGTCCGACACCCTTGTTAAGCCCCAGAGAATTAAGAGGGAATTGACAAACACATTCGGTACAATCGAAACTGAGAATGATCTTTGAATCATTTGAATAAAAGCCTAATTAATTAATTGGTTCGATCGTCGGTCTCAGACTATTTTTTAGTCTTATTATTCGATTATTAGTTTCCTGATACAAACAAACAGCATTTTTTTTTCTCAACGGTGTCATATTTTTATTCATTTTTTGTCAATTTTCTGGAGGAAATTGTATCGTCTGTTCAAGTTTGTTGATTAATTTATCTACTCGTGATATACTTTTACGATAAAACTAGACTCGAGCAAAGTCACTGATCGTTGTTCATAACTTTTTAGCTGTGTACCTACTCGACGTGAGTGACTTAGAAGCTAGGGACTGCAATTTCCGGACCGGATATCCGGCAACTATATCCGAGGCAAAGAACGAGTCTCGAGGTTCCCACGATTAATTGGACGAGTTAATCACGTCGATTTCGGTATCAAGTCAAAAAAGTGGAGAAAGCTACAAAGAGCGGTGAAAAATTCGTAAACTTGGTCTTCGGCTTTGACAGATTCGTATCGCGTGATCGAAAAAACACCTTCAAAAGACGGCTGTACGGATGAAGAGTAAAATTGGCTTGCTTCGTTCAGCGACGCGTAACGTGAAAATATTCATAGATCCCCTTTTTTTTCTCACACGTGAAGGAAAATACGTTCCATACTTTCGGGATTCGGTTTTTATACCCGCAACGAAATGGTAAAGCTTCTGCAGATCCCCCAGTCTGAAAGGCTTCCAATCCCCCCGAATATTCTGGTTTGAACCGGGAACTGGGAAACAAACGGATTGATTGGAAATTACTAAAACATCAACGTTCCATCTCCCATCTCCAAGGGATTCGTTCCTCTTGCCTGCGGCAGCCCCACGTCCACAATCTTCGGCAAACGAGTCAAGAAACTGATTGTCGATTCATTAATAAAGTCAAGTTTTGTTCAGTCTAATCAATCAATCAGAGTCGTTATAAATGCGAAATTTCATACATGACAGTGGATTTACTCGCTGATCGAGTGAAACGATTCCAGGTTCTTTTATTTCCGTGCTAAAATATCAGCGATATTATCATCGTGTGGATAAATCGTGAAGAATGTTTGGTGAGATCGTTGATGCGAAAGGAATAACGAAATAATTAGAGAACTCGTCGAGCATCTGTTTCCCCAAACTTGAATAGCTGTTGACTGCAATGTGGCCTGTTTCAATCCATATTCAACAGGCTGGCCCTCAATTTGCCCCGAATCGACGAAGAGTTTATACAACTCGGGAGGATATTTTATCGTTTGATTTATCGATATGGATTATTGATGAATTTGGCGAAGAATCAATCACAACATACAGCGAAAATATCCTGGGGAAAGGGCATGGAATCGATTCAACGTTTTCCGCTAAACGTTTGAACCACCGTAGCGAACGATGCTTTATCATATGGGCATTTATTTTTATCGATGAAAACAATATCGAAGTATGACCTGTTTTTGCTTCTTGGTTCTCAGGTTCAGAACGAAGTCCTGGAAGCAGATCCTCGCGTTTATGCTCAACCCGAAATCGCTGAGGCTCTTGCAAGGAATTATGAAGCGCTAGGTAAGTTCTGTCCTAAAATATATGAACCGTCTGATCAAACGATTATGTACATAATATTTGTTGCTGTAAATATGAGTGTGGTGGATGAAGTTTGTCTTCTTAACAATACATGGTGATCCTGAAGGGGGTTTAATGTTGTGACCCATCTTCAATTTGAAAAAAGAATCAACATTGTAACTTGAAAATTGTGACCGTTGCCACGATTTCATTCTAACGACTCGTCCGATCGGCTTGAAATTTATACAATACTTTAATATCATCATTAACTAAGCTTCTACCGAACAGATTTTTGATAAATTGAAATTTGTCTGAGTTATGAATTCTTTACTGGATGATAACGTATCACGAAATTTACACTAACGTTTTTATTTGTACGACAGCAATGGAAAGATGATAGAAAAATCTGTTCCGTAGAAGCTTAGTTCATAGTGATAAAAAAGTGCTGTATAAATTTTAAGCCGATCGGACAAGCAGTTACAATGGAATCGTGGCAGCAAATTTTAATGGAGATTTTCATGGTCTGATACTTCGGTCGCCATATTAGCCACAATTTTCGAGTTAAAATATCGATTTTTTTCTTTTAAACTGGAATTTCAAATTTCAAAACCGTATTTTTCGTATTTTTGTTATCACTTCATCAACCCCCACGGTATAGCGTTTTGAAATTTATTGACGTTTTATGGCGATCGAGAATTGCAGAGCCCCTTACAATGAAATTACCGAAAGCCTCTTTTTGAAACGCTTTATAGTGTTTTTGTAATTAAGATAAGCAAACGAATTGACATCGGTGGTATTGTGAATGCGAAGGATCCACGCGTTAATTGATAGAATGAATTCAGTATTTATTTGACCCAATTGTTGCAGACCACATTTCCGATAGCTCTCACAGCTACGAGGTTAAAATGTTTAATTATTGGATGGATTATGCATCGATAACAGCTAGATTATCCACGTATATTATTTACTCTTTAATTCACTCTCAAAGTATAGAAACACACAAATAAACGAAACTTTCCATCCGGATTAGAAACCGGAAGAACACAATCTTTTCCATAATAAATTCATTGGAATTAATCATAGTCATCTTGTGACCCTAAAATATTATCTGGCTCAATAAGTCTTCAAGCCTGCGGGGGTTTTTGTCTGATCACAATAAATCTTCAAATGACACTGAATTTTTGCTTTAACTGGTTTCTGCGCCACATCAGTGTAATTAATCATCACGATTTATTGAAACAAATTGAATGAATACTAAATCAACCGCGAGCATTTCTATAATCAAAGTCTTGACGATGAGTTTGGAAGTAATTAAATATTTGTCGAATATAATCATGGAGTGGCTAATTACAAGACTGACTAAGATCAAATAATAATTTCGAAAGTTCCCATCATTTGGTCAAATTAACTTCGCTGAAATATTAAAATAGAGAAATTAATTGCAAAATTCTCTCTTCTACGTAATTTTCTCCTAGTGATGGCTGAATTGGATTATTCTATCAATTTGAATAACAACCTCGTTGACGTGATGAAGTGGAGTTAAATTCTGTTGGATCGGTCCACACGTGAACATTCAAGACGAAATTTCGTCACAGCTTTCGCGCGAAATTGACATTTGATATGGTTTAGGCACAATTATACCGGTAGCCAAGTATACCGCAGATTTTGTAACCCAGTTCAGTGTTTAGACGGTATAATACAGTGGCGAGAACTTCGCAGTCTCATTAAAATGACACAATTCTGTCTCGTTTTACAAACGTTCCGCGAATAATCAACGAAACAGTGCAGCTGTAGTATAATTATATCACTGTAAGAAATGTTTGCCGTACATTTTTCTAAATTATACCCTGGATTTTTATTCAGATTCACAAAATCTATAAATTTTGTGTGTCTCATTTTGTGTGAAAGCTTAGCGAAATAAAAATTCTGATTGTGAATTTGCGAAACATGGTTAGTCATTCACTTTGCTACGTGGAGTTTGTAATTTTTTTTTCATCACCTTTTGACAAACGTAAATTGACAAACACTTTTTCACAAACTGAAAATCGCAAAAAGTCTGACGACGTTCTACATCGCAATAATTCGTACAATATATCATACGAATTATACCCTCTGTTTTAACACAGAATACCCTCAGGAATTTTCACATTATTTCGTCTCCTGCACCGTTTCCTGTTAAAAAATTCATCCGCTAAACTTCATCCCAACTTCTTTCCCAAGGGAATTTTTACTTGACCTCATCCCTATTCATCACTGATGAAATAAAATTATACACAGTTTATTTCATCCTCATGAGAATTATATTTAAGACTGTATTAATAATCGGCTGTCCCAATCGCGAGAATACTAGTACCGGAAGTGGGCTCCATCATACGAGGGGTCAAGTACACTTACTATCGATAAACGACCAGCGACGGTAGGCGCGGCTGCGGAAATCATGAGTGGGGCGACCCACCACGGCGCTTACTACTCGCAGCGTCCGCTCCAGGCCGACCCAAACTACTCGACTGTGGTTTAGCGGCAGTAGTTTATGCCGTCGCTGGTCGGACCGAGGCCTGAGTTGCAAGTTTGAATGAAACTTTTTACTTTGTTTGAAAACAAGCGGGAGCGGATAATTTTATCATTCATAGTATCATGCTCGTCATTTTTCTGATCAGACACACCTTTCTGATTAAACAGAGAGTTTTTGAATAATGTAATAGATTTTTTCCGTTCTTCCACATGTCACGCTATATCGATCTTTGTAATAACAGAGCAAAGGTTGCTTATACGCGATCATGCGAGAGTATAAACTCGATATACATGAAACCGGGAATTGTCGCGCAATTCGGGCTCATGGAAATTTTCCATTTTTCTTCTTCACCTAAAGATTTTACAATTTTCGAAAATATCTAAGATCACGCGCTGATCCTAAAGTCACCTTAGTTTCTTTTTTTCGAAATGTTTATTGGTATACGTTTGGAAATTAATCAAATTCGGAAATTTTTCTCATTTCAATTAAATTAAGGCTTCTTCAGGCTGAAATTTTTCGATTCAAAATTTGTTTCCCCAGTTTGATTCTTGGAGCCTCGTACGAACACGTCTCCGTCGAAATCTAACGATCCTTAAATCATCGTTAATCGAAATCGCAATCATTAACTAACATCTGGCAAAACGATTTTATTTCTTAACGAAAACTTTTGTCGTTCAATTTATAAAGAATCTGACCCAAAAATTGTGTTGAATCGTTAAATTAGGTTGAAAAATTCCCGAAAAACTAAAAATCTTCAACTGGAAAACCGGGAAATGTAAGGGAATTCGACGATTCGGTGGATCCTCTCGGTTTCGATTTTGTAAAATGTAAATTAAACCTCCTATGAAAATACCTTCACAGCGGTGGATTGTATTCGGCTAAATCGCATACCGCTCTGAACTTGAATAATGAGGTTCTCGTAACAGAGACCACGATGTTATCCTTTCACTTGACGGTCTCTCAAACGGTCCCCACGCATGGCACGTGACTAATAACAATTGTAACGACGATGTGTTTCGTCCAGTTTCTTCGTACGTGGACAGTTAAATAAAATTTACAACTCCATGTTGTAGTTTTTTTTTTCTCCGGGATCATATAAAATGAAAACGTTTCCTGTCTCAAGGATAGTAGCGGCTGCGACATTTCTGTCGTCTGTAATCAAGTACGAATCCAATTAGCAGACACTAAACTCTTCTTGGAGCAGTAAAAAGCTGCGTAGTTGAATAAAATTGGATTCTTTTTGCAGATACGGTAAAATCCTGCGCCAATTACTTCCGGGCAGGTGATCATACGCTTTATTTTGAGCCAGAAAACGATATTTCGAAAATATCATTTCATAATGAGGGAGAGGCATGAATTATTCGCACATTACACGGTACATTAGGTCCCAATTTCAGGAATTTTTTGTCAACGAATTTCCGGGATCGTTGATAAAATTTGAAAACGTTTTGATCAGAGATGCTATACTGCCAATACCGGAGGTAAACGAGGAGTTACTTTTTTCGTCAGCAATTACTTGACATGAAACCGTGAATTCGACGGTAAAAAGAAAGATTCGATATTTTTTTAATAGGCTATATGAAAGTACGATCGTCGTTCTTGGCTTTAATCTCACCATCAAATTCAGAGCATACAGTTATGACAATAACAAGCGATGAGTGTTCCGTACGAGATTACGTAGATAGGTATACTTTTACAACGTGAACCTTGACGACGTTCTAGAGGCACTGGAGGGTGAAAAATCGGCGCTATCTTCCAGTGCATACGTCCAATCAGACGTTAAATATGCAATATCGTTATACGGGCCCAAGGCATCGTATGATCGAGTCAACATTGACCGTGGTGATATTTATTACAAGCAGTGAATGTGCTTTATGTGATGTTATTATATCGCGTGTCGAATGGCATAAGGTCGTAAGCGCTAAAAACGCGATTTTGGTGGCAAAAGGTCGTATAATTATTTTTTGTCACGTCACTCGCTCTAAAAATTGACAAAATGAATCAATTGAAATTACGGAATCGAAAAAAGTAAATAGAAAGGGTCGTATGTTGGATGGATACGTCGTTCTTTCATTACGATTTGAAGGAAAATTTGAAAACGTAAAGGCAGAAACGTCGTTGGCGTCAAGTTAAGAATTTCTTCACTTCTTATCAAATAGTCATGAAAACACCGGGAACGCGAAGATAAATTAATTGAAGAAACAAAGGGTTACGAAAAGGTATCGGCCGGGGTTTGAACACGCGAAATTCGGATTTCAAGTTCCACGCCTGTAGTCCCTGAGCCACCGTGACTCCTTATTTGACTCCTTATCAGATACTGCGAGGTACTTGAGAAGCCTGGCAGCCTCTGGACGGCCTGTACATAAGACGCCACCCTCGGGGTCTTTCTTTGAACTTTTGTAAATATTATACTTCCAGCGGTTGTAACGTACGCTTGACTGAAGATCTCAGTTCTCTGCGATCAAGGTAAGCAGTACATTGCGAATTCATGCTTGCTTTCGTCGGTTTTATGTTAATTTGTATCAACAGTACTGTTTCGTAGCTTTGTGAATATCCTGGTGAAGGCTTTTTGGAATTGAACATCTACCTCGTTCGCCCTTGAAATGAATAAATTGTTCGAATTATTGGTTCATCGCTTCAACCGCATAGCAGCTACTGAAATATCGGTTTTTTAAATGGTCAATTTTACCGCACGCTTTAATAAACTCGATCGATGCACGTGCAGCGCGTTAGTTCAAAGTTACCCTGCTCGGTTATCCACTAGCGTGCATTCATTGAAAGCAATAATTCCATCGATTGTATTTTCAGAATGGAAATCGAGACACGGAAGACCCCAAGAAGACACCAAAGAAGCAAAACTCTTTTCTTACTTACGCGGATTTCAAGATGATACATCAAACCAAAATCTTCTCAGACAAGGAAATTCGATCCACAAATACGACAGTGTCAACGACAATATCTTCCCTAGTATCAGTGCTGTCAAGTTTCTTCGTAACTTGGATAGCATCGGGGGTGCGAATCTTGTCCGGAACTTGGACAGCATTGGAGGAGCCAATCTTGTCCGAAACTTGGACAGCATTGGAGGAGCCAATCTTGTCCGAAACTTGGACAGCATCGGAGGTGCGAATCTAGTTCGTAACTTGGA
>JAFFZH010010405.1:0-41366 GCA_018420115.1 Euura saliciscinereae | reverse complement strand
ATCGGAGGTGCGAATCTAGTTCGTAACTTGGACAGCATTGGAGGAGCTAATCTTGTCCGGAACTTGGACAGCATTGGAGGAGCGAATCTTGTTCGAACCTTGGACAGCATTGGGGGTGCGAATTTAGTACGAAATTTAGACAGCATTGGAGGAGCAAACTTGGTTCGAAACTTGGACAGCATCGGAGGAGCAAATTTAGTTCGTACTCTAGATAGCATTGGAAGAGCGAATTTGTTACGGAGCTTGCATAGCATCGGGGGAGGTAATCTCATTCGCAAGTAGTTTTTGAGAGTCCTGCATGCAAGCAGAAAAAAAGGAGAACGTAACAGCTAATCATGGAAATGTGATAAATAATTCTATCGGTAATTGACTTAAGCGGTTTCTCAGAATACTTTACGTTTCATGAATTTATTCCGTAGTACCTAAGCCTAGAGTATAGCTAATAATTACTATCCTGTGTAATTGACAGTGAATAAATTAAACTGCTCAAAATCATCTTGTACATGGTTCAACATTCTGAATCCCAGTGTCCAAATTGCCCAGATTCTCTCCAATCCCAGTGTATAACTTCTCAGATTCCAGCACAATGTTAATGACTCATTCAATCTCTAGCACCATTTCTCTGAGGTATGTAATAAACTACAAAAATCATCCACACAGTCACACTCACACTCACATGTTCCTTACGCAAAGTCTTACAGACGGTGAACCTCCTTCAAACTCCACATTTGGCATTTTCATTATTCCGATTTCAAACTCCGATACTAAAATACGTTATTTTATTTTTTCAAGCTCGTTTGTTGGCCACAGGGGGACCAGAGCCTCGCAACCTCGACGGTATTGGCGGCGGTCATCTTCTTCGTCAAACTCGTCGCGGGGGTTTGGACTCTCTTTCCGGTGCGACCTTCGGCGAGGATAAGAGGTTCGATTCTCTGAGGTGAGTCGCGTCGGGACACGAATTACGCTCTTCGCTCATTCCTGTGAAATATTTCACTGACAAACTTCGAAAGCTCCACCGCTGCATCTGAGACGTGTAATGCACACGAGGTGTCTCACTGTCCCGCAGCTAAAACTTTGAGAAACAACGACTGACCCGGAAAGCAATCTCATTAGAAGTTTGCTCTCGGGGCGGGAAAGGAGGCGCAAGATCCTTGCTCGATGCGGTAGAGAACTTTTATAACGCCGTTTACACGAGCCATATACACGATTCAATTACCCTGTAAGACATTAATCAGCCCTTTAACCGTCGCATCAAATCTACGCAAGATAAAATTCACGTTGCTACTGAGGGACAAGAGAATCAGTTTCAGAATGTGACTCTAAAAAGCGTTGAAAAGACTAGGAAGAACACTTCTGCTCTTGGTCAAACAGTTATTTGGCGAAGTTGGACGTTGAAGTTTTGATAAATATTCATTTATGTGACTGAATATAAATTTTGATTGGATTTCCGTGATGAAAGCTTAGATTTTATGAATATTCTACGGTTTCGAGTGCGGAAGCAACAGGTTGATCTCACCGAATGCAGGGTCTGGGGTTCTAGGGTAGTGGAAGCGAATTTTTGGTCGCGTTCTGAGAGAAAATCGTAT
Source organism: Euura saliciscinereae (assembly GCA_018420115.1). Lineage (NCBI taxonomy): Eukaryota > Metazoa > Arthropoda > Insecta > Hymenoptera > Tenthredinidae > Euura > Euura saliciscinereae. Next base: position 39,780 of record JAFFZH010010405.1, on the reverse strand, counting down.
TGTTATCGCATTTTATCATTGTCAGAACTATAAAAATAGCCAATCAAACTGGAATTATCGTTGGAAATACTATATTTTAGTTTCGATTACTGCGTAAACGGCTCTTGACCCCGACAATCCAGCCTCTGTGGGGTCAAAGATCCTTAAATCTTCAAATATCGGGTCACCGAACCGTCGAGCTTTTCCTGTCTAGAGTCAGTGGAATCGTACTCCAAGGTACACTACCGCAGCTCTGAGAGTCGTCTGGACCCTATAGACTGAAGAAGAGCGGACATGAAAAAAGATAACTGCCCAATGGCCTCCGGTTCTAGGTGCTCCCATCGGGGCGAGGACGCACCTACACACGTACAGGTCGGAGTACTCGATTCCGTACCGTTGTACCAACACGAATTCCAGCGATATAGTGTTACACGATTGGCACGGAGCAGGAAGTCGTCATTCCGAAAGGAAAACCTTGTCTAACAGCTCTCAGAACCCGACGGTCACCCTCTAGGGGCTGACCATCGACCTCCGTTCTTTGATCAATGAATCGAAATACTCATTCGATTTTCTTCACACTCTCGAAGAAGCCTCCTGAAAGGGGTTCGTCTCCGGCTTTCAGAAGACTCGGGAAACTCTGATACGGAATGAAAGCGAGAATTGCCGGGATTCTGTGTACGATAATGTGTCGAGGGGAGTGTTTCTGGCTCGTTGTTGCTATTAATAGGCGTATAGACACACCGACGAAGGCCATCGTTATCTCCTTGGGTATTCTGAGACACCGAGTCTGCGACACAAACCCCGCATTCGTGTTTAGCCGTATGGCATGATTCGCGTTTTCTTCAGTCAAAATTTAGTTTAGGTAGTTACTAATCTCGCGACACGTTCACGGATCCTTTGTGCTCGAAAGCTGTTGTGCGGAAATTAGCAAAGGTCTTTCATGGAAGGTCGCCCGCTTTCATAAGGTTAATCAAGCGGTACGAGTAATTTCGATTTGGAGCTAAAATTGTAATCAGGAACGAGATCAACGGGGAATAATTATTAGTCAGAGTTGATCTTCTGGTGATTTAGATTAATAATGAAATACGGGTTTATTGGAAGGAAGCTTTCGTTTGATTTCAGCGGCCTTACCTTCGGTGAGGACAAGAGAAACTTTGACGAGATCGACCGCAGTGCTTTCAACACTTTTGCGAAGCGGAATTTCGACGAGATAGACCGCAGCGGATTCAACAGTTTCGCAAAGCGAAACTTCGACGAGATCGATCGAACCGGATTCAAGAATTTCGCAAAGAGAAACTTCGACGAGATAGACCGTTCCGCATTCGACGGTTGGTCGAAGCATCCTAGCAAGCGACAGTAACGTCCTAATCCTGTACCCTTAAAATTTGTCCCCAAGTCTAAGCCCTGATTCATACCCAAATTCCCAAAATCTTTCCTCCATCAGCGGCCTACTTGTCGAGTTACTGGGAAAATTGGACTATCCTCATTACATGCTTGAATGTTAAAAAAAATAAAACGTGACCAATTTTTCTTCCATTGGTCAAAAACGAAAGTAAATGAATAAAATTGTATCGACACAAGTATCTCTGAACCAGGTAGGCCTCAAACAATTAGAATGTATCTTGGATGTGAGTATTAGGAAATGGGAGACAGTCTAGTCGTATTCGATGTTCGTCCTTCGAAAAATTTCCTAAAATAAAATTAATCAACGCAAAATTTAATGAGTTTTATTCACAACACTTCGTTGTGGTCTGATCACGGTGAAAATCCTCGATATTTTTTTCAAACATACCTATTCAAACCCATAGGACTCTTGGACCCGATTTTTTGGGAAATTTTTTGAACGTTAAAAGTAATATAAATTCGTCTAATAGGATACCGTTACAGTATTTTAGAATATAGATCCTAAAATTTCGTAGCAATTTAAAAATTCTATCAGAGTTACTGGGTGTACCTTTTTCTCGTTCTAGACCCCCTCCCTCACTCGTCCCACGTCAATCGCCCCTCTACACATCTCTCTATCGAAACTTTATCCGTTTGTATGAATTATTTATCGATCTAATTTGTATAGATAAATATATATATGAATTGGAGACTTCACTGTGGTATATTATATCATATTATATTATATTATAGCAATGGAACGAGGACATAAAACGATACGAATAAAGACAAAAAAAAAAAAAAGAAAGCAAAGTACCTGTATGTAATTGAAAAACTAAAATCAAACTTTATGTATTATTCCGGTTAATTACTGCAACGATTGTGATTATACTTACGAAATAAACCCATATTATTATTTATCAAAGACAACTTTCAATTGGTGCACCGTTTTATTTGAGCTTTCCTCGAAGAGGAAAAGTTCTTCCGAGAGAGTTAATTGGATAAAATCAACGATCGAAGATAAGGATTTATAATTCAACCCCCCTAAGGAGAACTTTGGACAAATGATCACCGAGGGAGAGGAATCTTTTTTATTGTCGTTTCTCGCGTTGATCGGGTTCGAACCTTTCGATTTTGCGATTTTAATAAATTTCAATAATAATTAACCATGGAAAAAGTGAATTTCAATTAGTCTTCAGTATTCTTCTGCATGCTTCTCAAAGGTTATATTGGGAATTGAAATTCAGGTCTCTACGATCGCAGGAAGTGGTGGGATTTATTTATTTATTCGCGAGAAAAGGACCCGGCTTTACTCCGGTCGTGTACTCACTTAAAAATAATTTGATACTAAGCCCAGTGACTCTCGGTAAATTGCAGCTGTTGGTTTGCCTGGAAAAAATACACCAGAATGGGTCGTGACACGGAATTCCTTTATTAGCTGCAAATTAAATTCATAATTTTAAAGACTTGACAGAGGCGTGAAGAAGGTGAGAAGAATTTATTCAGTCTAAATGAAACCATATCCAATCACAATCATTTCTTCCATTTTCATTTGCAAGTTCAAGGCGTTAATTGAATAAAATTGTGAATAACTGATCGTAAAACTCATTAAAAATTCGCCCCATAAATCAACGATTTCGTTTTGATTGGATGGTCGAACGCCTGATGGATTTCCATGACGTTTCGTTATGCGTTAAATTTGATGACCGGTATCCATCCCGTGTTGTATTATTAACAGTGAATAACACGATATTGCCATCGCCTTCTTTGCTCGGCTCTACGAAAGGAGCATAAAACGATTCATCCCCCGTTATACCGGAACATATCCTTTAATCTATGGAACCAGCTACCTTGAGGGGATGAACAAACAAGATTGGAGATTGCGGAGTGAACGCTTCTGCACTTCCCCCGTTCGCTATACATTCTGCACGACTCATATAATAGGTTTTATTGGGTACTACAAGCTCTATTCAGCTTCCTACTTCAGGAAATGCAGCCGAAGATTTCATACGTTTTTATACTGGTTAAAAAAAAAAAAACCTAAAGAGAGCACTTTACTACTTCAGGAATAAGTAATTGCTAGTCAATCTCGGTAATGCAATTCCCACGATATACACGATCGCCACCGTTCAGGTAATTAACTACAAAGTTCCTTTGACGTTGGCTCTGTAATTGAATTTTCAACCCCTGAATTGCCCGCGTTTTCCTATTCGAAGACGTCGTTTCACGGGATCGAATACCGACAAGCACAAAGAATTACACGAAATCTGTTAATTACTGTTTAAATTGTAGATGTAAAAAATATAGTAAATTAAAAAAAAAAACACTCTTCTAAATTTAAAACCCACTAAAAATAGAAAAGGAAGGGAAACCAAAGGTATAGCTAGCTTTTCTACAATTTACAATTTCTCATTGAAGGTAAAAAAAAAGCCGTTGAAGATTGAAGATGATGAGTAATCAGCCAATGACCAGTCTTCTCCATTTTATTGCCACACACTCGAGGACTACTTGCAGGGTCTGAAGAAGTGGCTTGTAGCAGCCCGACACTTGAACTATTATTTTTTCAACCCTATGCCTCTCGGTCCTAAAGGACCGAATAATTACCTCTTCAGTTTGTTTGAAGAGAAACTAAAGGTGGACAATTAACTACATGGGGACTGGTTACATGAAAATATCGAACAAAATTATTCTTCAGTTTATTCCTTATCCATAATTTGGCGATAATTTATACATTTGGACCACAAATTGGTAGTCTTGTGTGCCTCAGTGTAGTGGGACAGATGTATAACTAGGCATTGCATTTCCACGAGGGTCTAAAACCTATGGGTTTTTCTTCAGGAGTCGGTCTCTGTTCGCTGAGCAGTTGAACAACTGGGGTGGCTATGGGTCGGGTTCTTACGTCTTCCCATTTGTCTTCGAAAAAGGTTTCGGCCGATGGGTTGACGTTTGTTTCTGTTAGCGAGGGAAGTCCGGTGAATTTCAAGGGCGGATTTTGCGGATTAGATCCGTTAAAGTTGACCCCATTAAAAGTTGTAGTTGAAAATTTCCTCTTCTTTTGAGACTTAATCGGCTTTTTTTCGGGCTGCTTTAGACTCAGTACTTTCTTCACCTCGTCGTTTATACTCGCGGGAGTTTCCACCTTCACGCTCTCCATGTTGTAGTCCGTCCGCACCATCTGAGTCGAGACCGTTCATTAATGCGTTTTTGAGGTTAAACGGTTCGAATAGAGTTTACAGATCGCATAGAATTTGACAAACACCTCTATCACGCTTTCCTCCAAGTTTGCGAAACGCTGGTTCACCTCAGTCAGCTCAGACGAGAGTTGAGTTAGGCGGTGGGTAACCTGAAGCTCCTTATTGATGTCGCCCTCGATCTATTTACACCGCATATAACAGACAGGCGATAGGGTGGCGAAATTTGTTTGATAATTTGTCAAACACGCTGTCTTAGTTACTGATTCAATTTCACGCCAGTGATCAACATTGGTGTTATCCGACCTCTCAATAAGAACGCCAAAGCTTCCGAAGGGAAAGAATTTTTCCGAGAATTCGAGTACCCCCACCAGACACTTTCTTCTAGCTTGGCACTTGCCCCGGCTTAAGCCATATGGGGATAAAGCCATAGGAAAATGAAGAAGAACTTTCTTCTAGTGATCTTGAACTGTATCTTTTATTGTGACTCATTACCTACTTCAATTTTCATCTTCTCTACAACGCTTATTTTCTATCCGTGCTCACTTCATCCCACTCAATCGCAATCTATTCCTATCTTAGCAGTATAAATCATACTTCATTTTATTTTATATTGTTTGTTATACTTTCTTGTTTCTTCACATCTACTTCTGTTTTGTTCAATATTGCCATGAACAATGAATGCGTCATCTATCTATCTATCTCTCTTATTGCCGGCGGTCTTATTGGGAGGTCGAACTGTAATCGTTTGTATAATGCGTTTACGCGGTCTTTCATGCCTGTTTACGGTACCTAGAGTCGCCATTTCAGCTATACCGGCGGTAAGTTGGTGGTGGGAGGTGACGAACTGACCGTATTCGGGCACTTTTAAATTCTAGGACGTAAAAGTGCCGCAATAAAGCAGCAGTGGCTTCAGGAGACACATTATTACCCAAACGAGTGACCCGCGCATGCGCATTAGCTTTCTACCCTGGAACGCGCAGCATGGGAGTGGGGGGTGATAAAAAGAGATAGGCTTCAGCAGTGACAGCAGTGTTCCTGCTCTTGTCGCACGCACGGACATCAGCGATGCGTGAGCATCAAAGAATGGCTGACGTTAGATCCGTGCGCTAGACAAGCGGGGAGACACCCCTGAAAACTATCTCTGTCTGTATATTAGAGAATTCAGTGTAGCAGACACGGGGACAGATTCGTCCACTCGACGCTTCAACCTAACCTCAATAGGGAAGTTTCCTCATATTGAAAAGTAACAAATATCCACGATAAATGAGTGCGTGATGATTGAATGCAAGTTTTAAAAACTAGAGAATCATAGAATCAACTTCAGACTACGAGTGTAGAGAGCAATTGAAAATGATCAACTTTCAAACGCTACGTGACGTCACACAGTCGGCATGTTATTCCGTTGACCATGGTTGTCCGCAGCGCCGTCAGACGGTAGAACTGTGCATGTGACGTCACATGCGACCGGGAAATTCGAACGCTGTATTCAAAAAACTTGATTCACGTGGAAACCAACTATAAACAATTAGGTGCAATGTGCAATTTTTCATCAATCCTAATCATCAAACTCTCGGATAATAGAAGAAAAAAAATGCATGTAACTTCCCTATTGAAAAGCCGGTAAACATACTCTTGTTGTACAGAGTATCGTGCGCAACAACTAACAAGGACGCGAGGCGAGAAGGCTGTTGCCTCCTTGTTTATACACGATGCTATTGTGCTTACTTCCTTCATAGCGTCCGAGACTTTGTGTCCGATGTAGTCCAGATTTGATCTCGATTTTTCTACCTATAGGAAGCGAAGGTTCGTCGCAATGAATCGCATATAATTTTTGTAGGACAGTTTGATTAGGACTTACCGTCTGATTGAACTCCGTGATTTGTGTCACTAATTTGTTGTGTAATCTCATGACGTGAAAAAACTAGAAGAATTAATTTACTTTGTACTATAATGATGAGCTTACGATGGACATTTTATGATTGCTTTTAGTTTGATTACGATGCGTGACAGTGCGGATGTTTGGAGTGAGTGGATTAAAAATACTTATGCATTACATACTCACGCGCCTACAGACGTATAATCCGACCATGAGGTTCAGGAACATAAATATGACACTGTTGAATAGACCGAGTATAAATAACATTTTTTATTTTATTACATTACAATAAACTGACAAGATTTTATCAAAAAAGTCCACGGACTCCATATTTTATGAAAAACATATGGGTTTCACATCGATGTAACTGTTTTGTTTCACCTCGAATGAGGCGATGGAAACGTTGGCTCTGTTTTGATACAGAACAAGAAAATTGTATCGAGAATCGCTGCTAACAATTGACGTCGGTCTGACACATTGAGTTTCTTATTTCTCGCCACGATCTATCATCGGGTCGGTGCGGGTTTGAAAGTCGATCTAATTTCCGCCAAATTCTGACAGTTTGGTGGTTTGCTAGTTCTATAATGTCAATAATAATTTATTGATTGTTTCACCAAACAATGAAAAAGGGGTAAAAAGAAAACAAGCAAGAGATTGACTTCCTTTTTTTTTTTTTGTAAATTGGATGAAAGTAAAATGATCGAAAAGAAGACATGAATTAGGAAGCCGAAAATTCGGTTCAAATATTATAAAACTGATTATGAATCCAAAAACATTGATACGGAAGTTTCATCATTTTTGTTCTGTTTTGTTTCAATTCTCTCATCCAATAATTTGGTGATTAGGATTGATAAAATAAAGATTTGTTGCGTCTAATTGTTTACTGTTGGTTTTCACGTAAATCGAGTTTTTCTGATACAGCGTTTGAATTTCGCGGTCTCGTCTGACGTCACACAGTACCTTTCACGCCCATATTGACCGACTAATAGTGCTACGGGCAACAATGCTAAACAGAAGACCATGCGGCTGAGGTGCTGTGTGACGTCACGTGCCGTTTGAAAATTAATCATTTTCAATTTGCTGGTTAAACTGGCCAGAGAATGATTCTATTATTTTTATAGATATATCTCGTGGAAATTTTTTACTTTTTGATATGAGAAAACTTTCCTATTGGAAATGAGAAAATATTCATTGGATGTCTGATAACTTTACTCAAAATGTTATTAATTAGTATTCCATTTTTTTCAATGATTCTTTCTGATTTTTATAGAATAAAAATGATGATTATTGTAGTCTTATGGTATGAAGGGAATGAAGGAAACAAATACAGTTTTTTGTTCTTTTTCCTTTTCATTCGTTTATTAAAAAATAACAATAATTATACACAATTTCTTATGATACCTGAAGAAAAAATCGATCTTGGATACCAAAATAATTTTTTCTCTACGGTACTTAGACCATCAGACTCAACACAGACACAAGAGTCAATTTCTGGTTTACTGACGACTTTACATCGAAAACTCGATTTCGATTAGAAATAATCCTTTTTAGTTGATTACGATCCATTAGAAACTTTATAAAAGTCGCTATTGATAAATCTTTTCTGATTTCCAGAGTTTTTTTTTTCTCACCATTCGACGATACAAGAAGCTAATAAATAGCGATGGTATCCGCTTTGGTTGGATACTGAACATCCAATTGTCCGTATTCAAAAGAGCAACGATTACGTTCTGCCTTACAATCCAACTGATGATACAACATAATTTGCAAGAACAGGGTGTTTTTTACTCTACTAAATGCCTCAATCTTGGTGAAATGATTCTTCGCTTTGCACAAGGCTTTCACCGCGTTCTCCAAAGCAGTTTTTTTCCCTTCTGGAACACTCGATTCCGAACAGGCCACCAGACACTTGGCATAAAGCACGAAAGCTCTTCCTTGGTCGAAGCAACCTCCGTGGCTGAGTACTTGTATGATCGAATCATCCACCAATTTCATTGCTTGATTAGGCATTCCCATAACGAGCTAAAAACATTTTAAAAAGGGAGAAACTTCAGTTTCCCTGTTACTCAGACTTCATATCATCAAACCACTTCGTGACTCAGTACCTGTATATTCGCGAGATGCATTTTAATGATCGCCTGCTGATACGAGAGATGCTTGCTAGTCGCTATCTCCAAAGCAGTGTTCAATAACGTCAGAGGGTTCGTTCCGGTCGTACCAAGTCCCGGCAATCTGGACGAGCACATAACTTGGCTGGATAGAATCATCACTCTGACTTGATTATGAGGATTCAACAGCTTCGTTTTTCCAATGCTACCGATGAGCTCTATCACTCCCCCGTAATCGCCCTTAGCTAGCGAGACTTCGGCCCGTCTGGAGAAGAAATCGATCAGGAAATTAACAAATGGTACTATTTCTTCTTTTTTCTTGTGTTCTTTTGACATAGAACAGCGAAAAATAGTATCAATATCGATTCAACATCAGCCGCACCTAAATTTACTCTCCAGAGGATCTATGCTAGATATTTGTACAGCGATGGCTTCAGCTTCGCTCCATTTTTCGTGCCTCATAATACGCGTGAATTTGTGTAGTTGTTCGCTGAGCATCCAAATCTGTAAAAATAACAGAAAGTTTCAAAGACCGTCGAAAGATATTCGTTGATCATATTCCACCTTGCTGCTCGGTTCGTTTGGAAATCTCTCCTTAGCATGTTCCAGGACAACTTCGGCCAGAGTATATTCTCCCAATTCTACAAAAATGTTAGCGACGTTGACGACCGCCTGGCAAGTGGACGAGCCATTGAACATCTGGTGCTTTTTATCCCCTGCATTGTGCAAGAGTAACAGCTGCGAACACAGAGAAGACATCTTCGTCTTTCCGTAGTAAGACCACAAGGCTGCTTTCTCTGCGTACGACATCGACATCAAGTCTACCATGGAATGCTGGCAGTTCAGTACGTCCGACTTCACCAAAGTCTATGAGTGAAAAGAGAACAATTATAAACTATATGGATATAATGAATCAGCAGCTTGAATCACTGATTCATTTAAATAACAGTATCAAAGCACCTCAAACACTTGAGGAGGATTTTTGGCCTCTAGCGCAGTGTAGTGAGCGGATGCTATCAGTCCAAGGCTAGTCGTGTGTGTGATACCAAGCATGCTAGCTTTTCCAACCGATCGTTCTATGAGTTGTCCTCTGTTGGAGTGAGACTTGGATTAACAAGTTAAATACCAGTGAATCGAGTACTAAGAAGCCATCTTATTTCTAGTTATTGATTACTTTTGTTCGTCTATGAGATGGTACATCCAAGAATGGGCATGCTGAAGGCATACGTTATCCCCAGATTCTTGAGCCATCATGATGGCCTCTTTGAGAGCTGCCAGAGCGACTTTTCTGAAAAATAATAACGAAAAGTTGCTATTTATTCGTATTTGTTCAGCGCGACAAGAACAAAAATTGAATATTGTTATTACTTATGACCAAATTGAGCGTGTAGAGCTGCGAGATTCAAAGCTGCGTATCTAAAAGTCCTAGTTCTGTCTTCAGTGGCGGTTCTATTCTCCAGAGGAGCCAATCGGTCGAAGGAATGGTACAGACTGTCTACTGCTCCGCAGTACTCGTTCACTCGCAGACAATTCAAGTAGCTGAGGTAATGCTGAACATAGAATCAATCCGTTAGCTATACCTCATAGATTCAGAGTGTATACATCGAGCATGAAGAAAAAAACGCTTAATATGACCAATATCTTACAGCCTCGGCGTAATACGGGCTACAATTGAGCAGCTCTTTGACGAGGGACTGTAATTCGGCAGGTGGCAGGGCTTTGTGCTCGTCAGTCTGAAGAGCGAGAGCCTGTTGGGCGACTAGAAGCTCGGCTTGTCGTCCTCCCCAGACTACTTCATTCCTGGAATAATTCGAGACCTTATTGTAAAATATTTGCGTGTATTCAGTGGACAGGTCTTACTCATCCTCTTTGGTCTTTCGTTCCTTGACGCCACTGTGAGTCCTGGAGGCCTTGGGGTTGTACATAGACTCGTAATTGTACTTGAAAGCCTCGTAGAGCGCGACGACTTGGTAGAACGTCAGTTTTTCAAACGATATTATTATCCTCCTGGTGTATAAACCGAGAACAGAATTCTTGTTCAGAGCCGGATGAGCCACGCAGTGGTCGAGCGGGGCGTCCATCAACCTCATCAAACTATCCGATAAGTCGAGGAGACCTTCTACCCCCTTTTCGTACAGTATATCCAAATGGACCTCTAATTGCTGAGCAAAACGCTGCAGAATATACTCCTCGGAGTGAAGAAGCTTCAGGAGACTCCGAAAGTCAAGATCCGGAGACTGCGGAAGCAGGAAATAAAATAAGAAACGCCCGTCGCAGCGCTGGGAAATTTATTATCGAATAAAAGATCGAATACCTGGATCAGTTTCAAAGCAAGCACGCAGAAATCTCGTCTTTCTATTATCGCTGAAAATTATTAACAATTTTCATTTCATTTCAAACTAATTATATTCAATTTTTTATACAGGGTGAATTCCTGACGACTGGACAGTCTGAAGTTGGCTGGGATCGAAAAACAAGTTTTTTGGACCAATTAAACCGTCTAAAAGCAAATTTCTCGAATCTAGCCAACTTCAGACCGTTCTTCATTCACCCTGTATAATCCATAGACGAATAAATATGACGTTTTCTTCGAATGTTATTGAATTTGACGATTTCTAGGTTATGAAATATCTTATCGACGGTTACCTTTGGTAGTTTCGTTGCAGTATTCCTTGATCAATATCACCACGGCTATTTTGTAGGGTGTCAGTGTCTCTTTTTGACATTTTTTAACGTTCGATCCAATGTTCAACAGGTCTTTATACATGTTTGAAGTTTTTTATTTCGAGGTTAGGTGAGTATCGCTCTATGCGTTGACAGAACAGATAAACAAAAGACGATCGGAAAATTTTCTCTAGTCTCGACGCGCCCTCTACGGATACGAATCAACGAATTTTGACAGACATGCGCGGGTTCGATTTTCAAAATAATTGTCAAACTAATTAAATTCTGATCTTCCGATTAAATTCGCTGGAACATTAAAACCGCCTAATCCCCGATACTTGAATGACGAAATTTGAAAAAAGACGAATTTCAAACCTCCGCGGGATTAAATTTTTTCTCGATAACCAAAAAATGTCGTCTCTCGATCATTATCATTTAATTGTTCAAAACTTCGAAGGCAGCTATGCTAATACGTGATGTGATTGTACAATAATTAAACACGACTTCTGGTGCGTCTATACAGCGTCTAAACACCGTAAATACACGCGTTCGAATATCTAATGAAAATCGTAAACACGAATGCTACGATATTCCTCATATCCATTTGAAAATATTTCTAATTACCTATGACGTGTTCGGAGGTTAGATTCACCCATTGTTCATCGAATCGCACAGGTACGCACGACGATTATCATAACGGAACGAAATTTTTTCGCTCTATTTAAAACGCGATAGTCACAGATCTCAATTTTTTTACTCATTCTTATTATTATAAAACGAAAGATTTTATCTCTCTGACCGTAATTAATCCTCGTCCTGGCCTAATTTCGTTCCCTTTAGCTACTTCAGACTAAGAAAAACAACAAAAGACCGACGTAAAGCGATTCCGCAATGTCGAATTCTGGGAACAGCGTCGGCTGCGTGAGCGAAGTCACGCTGGCTATAAGCAAGGAGAGAAACTCTCAGTCCGACGCGACGAGGACCATGGATAGTCCCGACTCGGACGGATCGGGGCACTCAAATTCATTCACTGTGCAGAGATTCACCTACCAGAATCAGACCAGTCCGAATACAAACTCGGAATCTCGACTGACGCCTCCGTCCGGAAACGAGCTCAGGATACCCATCGTAGGGTACGAAGTTATGGAGGAAAGAGCGAGATTCACGGTGAGGAACGGAACCTGCGCCTATTTTTCACTCGCCCTATTGGCTCACGATTCGATATTCTTCCGCAGGTTTACAAGCTACGAGTCGAGCCTAGAGTCGGAGAGTGTTGGTTCATCTTCAGGAGGTACACGGACTTTGTTCGCCTCTTGACGCAGCTGAGGAGACAAAAGGCGGCTATATCCCACTTGTCTCTGCCGCGGAAGAAGTGGCTCGGAGATAATTTTGCCCCGAGTTTCTTAGACGACAGGATAAGAGGGCTTCAAGACTTCGTCAACGGGATTCTGAAGAGCAATATTCTCGTCCAGATACCCTGCGTCAGGGAATTCTTCTGTTTGGATGAACCACCCGCGCTCTCTGACACCGTCGAAGAGTCTAGAGTACGCAGATTTTATTCAGCCAACTAATTTAGGATCTGATTTTTAATTACTTTTAGGCGATCTTCGAGGCTTTGGAAGACACGATATACCATCTGAGACAGCAATTGAGGGAGAGAGACGCTGCTTTGGCTATGGAATCTGTTAGGAGTAACGAACTTAGACAAAAATTACAACATATCGTTGGGTAAGTTGGCGAATATACGAATAATTACGTAATTAAATGATCAATTGGGATAATAATAATCATAAGTTGTGGAAAATTTTCATGAATTCTGCTTCGAAATTGTTTCTTTCGGTGATTGATTAATTAAGAAATTTGAATTATTCGTGATTCTAGACTAGATAATGATTTTTATTTCAGTTTAACGCAAACGTGTTCAAAGTGTGGGACGTCTCAGCAATTATCGTCGATTGATTGATGTTAATTTCTATAACAGTTTACCGTGATATTTTAGAGTATAAGTGTTACGTTACTACAGTGTCTTAAATTATTGTCGTTATTAACCGAAGATATATTCTCTAATTTTTATATTATCGTATTTCAGTAGTTGTCGGGTTTCCGATCTAGCTTTATCTTTAAGGAGAATTTTATACAAAATTACGTTATGGTCTTCGGACCGTCTTTGTTGATCCTGTTGATAGGGTTTTCCTCTTTTGACTCTCAAAAAATCCATTGAGAGAATTGAATTTCTAAATATTCAGCTAAGCTATCCGTGAAATCGAAGCTCTTCGAGTTGTATCTAGTATTTAAAGCCCAACAGATGTGTGTATAAAAGACTGAAGCTCATTTTTCTTCCATTTTCTTCCAGGATCTTAATATGTACAGAAAAACATAAGGTCTCAATCTTAGTCACAATCGATATTTATAAATGATTAATTTGTTTCTAAAAAATCTTCAGAGCAGCTTCTTAGCTATTAATATAACGAATTGAGCATTTTTAAACGACTGTAAGCCATTACCAAATTATTAGAAGGTAATAAGCTCGTCCTAGAGATACTTTTTCATCGAATGGAAAGCCCTATCGTTCGCTAACGTTAATATACTTCATATATCGATAGTTAGAGTTTGTACAATGAATGTATTTTATGATGTCTACTTAGTAGATCTTTTTCAAAGTACATCGCCGTTATATCGTCAAATCGAAGACCCACAACTTCATATTACTAAGAGTTCGAAATATTTACAGTTTTAAGTTAGCGTTACGATATTTCCTGCGGCAATCTATAAAAAATTAGTCTCTTAATATTCTATCTGAGCGTTGAAAAAAATTCTTATTTTTAGATAGAACTTTATTTTCGCAATACTTTTATTCAATATTTTATTTGAAGCTAGACTGTGCTGAATTCACAGTCGAAATACGGGCTTCGTTATTCATTTAAAACGTTCTAAAACGATCGAATCAATTTTACAAGTCGACGAAAACAGTGCAGAATACTGAGATATGAATTTCCTTTATCGACGTTGACCATTTATTTTTTGTTTCAATGAAACTTCTTCACAAATAGAGAAAGATATGTACGATTGAACCGTTAGTAAGTTGTACAACAACGCTTATCAGTCTATCGGGGCTTATTAAATTCTTCGTCTCGTAATCCCCAAAGATAGTAGATACAAACAGAAAAATATGAATTTTTCTTTTCATGATTTACATTTTTTTATCCGTATAGTTTTCTGAGTGTATAAATTAATTGGGTATTTCGTACCGGTTTATTATGACAGTTATTCTTTATCGTACCGGCTCTTATTTAACGGGCAACAAAATTTGATGTTTGAGTTTAATCATGAGGATAATAATGAGTTGAGTGTAAATAAATGAAAATTACAAGATTTTCACGAGAAATGTATCATCACACGTTGTGCCTTGGGTCTTATTCGTAGTAATCGTTGTTGCGATACACTCGTAACGACGTAAGTGGCCTGAATAATATAGTATTACATGTTACAGTTTTCTGTATACCGAAGTAAAATATATTTAATAAATTGTGAATAATAAAAGAAGAGAAGAGTTCTCACAAAGTTTCACACTAACTTTAAACACATAAATAAACCTAGACCTTCTATATCCGAATGTATTATACGTCGTGGGATTTTTATTTTTTGAGTATTTTATGCATTTTCGTCAAAATAAATTAAAAACAGCTTAAAATTAAACGTGTTATGTGATAGCGAAGAGAAACCAGCACTTTTTCCTTAAGCAATCGCTGTTATTATCGCAGTATGTAAGTTACTACATGTAAAAAAGTGTGAAAATAGTTATTTTCAGACCGAGTGAGCGGGCGGAAAACAGGATTTTGCGCCCTAGGGCAGGAAAAGGTCTCTTTCGCCCGCTAGAAGCGGGCGGAAAACGATTTTTTCTTAATTCACTCCTTGCTGGATTTCAGCGCGATGACAATGTCAATTCGATGATGAAATACGCAAAATTGTACTAAAAATTGTGTACATAATATACTAACAAAATCAGTCCCTCTTATCAGGGGGTGCAACCAGACATAAAACTTGTACTCCGCGAGTGAATTTATCTGAAACAAAATACGAAAATGGTTAGATGATTACTGATGTTTAATCAATAATTCTAATATTGCAAAAGTTGGGAAAATAATTCTCATTAGTCAGTTCACCAAAAAAAATGATATGATGAGAGAATATAATTTTGCAGAAGCGAATGAGAAATATTTTTCACCTGCATCTCTGAAATTTTGTAAACGTTTTTAAATTACCCATAAGCGAGTTTTTCCTTTTCCTGTAAACGTATTGGTGATAAATAGCTACTCCAACAAGAATGAAGATCCCAGCGAACGCGTACTTTGGCGATGGCTCCTTTACGATTGGCATAACGGCGAGAAAAGCAGATATTAAAAGCACGAGATAGGGTACAAAAGTCGGTACTCTGTACGGTCTTGGTACATCCGGTTTGTTGCGTCTCAGTACGAGAAGCGCGCACATAGCGGATCCGTAGAACGCCCAGGTCAAAAAACTGGCGAGTTCGATCAGGGAATTTATATTCCCTGCCAGAATGAAAGCCAGGGTGATGAGTCCCTGCAGGGCGACCGCCGCTGCGGGCGTGAACCTCTCTATGTGTATGAAGCTGAAGACCTTGGGCACGTGTCCCTCCTGTCCGGCGACATAGCAGAGCCTGGAGACCCCGAACTGCATGCTGATACCGCAGCCGAACGTCGCCAAGGCGACTCCGATCGGGATGGCAGCCCTCAGCCAGACCGGCAATGCCCTTTCGGCCCACGAGACTGCGACCGCGGTGGCTCCTGCCATTTCCGGTAGAGTAAGAACCGACATGTACATCAGATTCATCGCGACGTAGAAGACAGTGACGAGGGGTACCGATATCAAGATACTCCTCAGTATGTTGACTTCCGGTTTCTTGACCTCCTCGCTGACTACAGTCGCCGAAGTCCACCCGTCGTAGGACCAGAGCCCGCTGTAGAAGGCGAGCGCGATGTCGCCGAGGCTCGTAGTCGTGCCTTTGAACGGGTCTTTCAGTAGTTCTGTACGGCCTGACCCGAGCCAGACCACACCTCCGCCTATGATGAGGGCGCAGGCAGCCACTTTGCAGACCCCGACGATGTTCTGAACCTTGATGTAAAGCTGGACACTGGTCATGTTTATGTAGGTCATAAGGCCGAGGGCGGCTATGCTGATGAATTTTATCACGAAGTACATCGAATGCGGGGAAACTCCCCCCATGAAGGGGGACAGCGGCTGGATGATGTACTCGGAGAAGGTCAAGACCACGACTGCGACCTCGGCCGGACGCAGGACGAAGACGTAGACCCAGGCACAGATGAAGGCTGGGAGTTGACCGAAGTAGCGATGCGTGGGGTCGAAGGCCTCCAGCAAGTAAACGTACTCCGCACCCGACCTTGGGACCACTGTACCCAGTTCTGCAAACGCGAGGGCTCCGAGGAGGGAGACGAGCCCCGAGACGGCCCAGATTATCAGGCAGAATCCCACCGAGCCTGAGTGGACCAGGGCGCTCGTTGGGGAGACGAAGATCCCGGAACCTGAAGATAGGGGAATAATTTTGGTGTTTCGACTTCCGACGGATCACGGATTTCTGTAATCTTTGGTTGCAGCGATTCAAGTTTCAAATTCTCAATTTCATGATTATTTATATTGCACGTCAGTCACGTGTCGTTATGTTGATGATAAAGCGGCAGAAAAGAAGCTTCAATTCATAGATAAAATTATCTATGAAACTATAATTCACTTTTCGTGTTTAGCAATTTTTTTTCTTCACTCATGAATTTCTAGAGCTTCTAGAATTTTTCACGAATATTTTTGTTCATCTCAGACTCTAATTTTTCTATTTGACTTAGTTGTATCCTTAGCAAATTTAATACATAGTCATATTGAATGACGTTTTAGAAGAAAGCCGCAACGATCATAAATACTGATAAGCGGATCTCTGCTCAGACTGTAAACAGTCGAATTTAATGTATGCTTCTGAACTAAAGATTGCCCACATTCTGCACTCGAATGATTCAAAAAATGATAACGGTATATGAATTCGTCGAAACTTCTCTCGTGGTTGATTGAAACATTATTCACCACTTTTAGTATCTTTTGTTCCATATAATTTATTTAGTGTGATTCATACCGATCATAACAGCGATGATCATGTTCACCGCGCTGAACAATCCCAATTCCCGTTTCAACTCCACTTTTTCCTTATCCTCGACTAAAATCGTCATGCTTTCGATTTTTGGTACACGATTCGAAGTAAATAACCGAAACGTAAGGAATGCTGAAGTTAAATGTTTAAGTTAGAATTTTTGAAAAATTTGAAATATCACCGTTTTCGAGAATCAACTTCACAAATACGTTTCTTCACCAAGAAATATGATCGTGCACGCTCGTTATCGCGTGGGAGCTGCACGCTTGACACTGATCAAGTTTGCCAATAGTATATCGTTATACATTAGCTGGGGGAGACCGATCGCTGGTATTGCATCACTCGGACACGTTTCATCTGATTAATCTCATCTCTCATTGAAGCTAGTTCAGAGTGACAAATCAGATATAATGTTCATGGGTCAGCATGGTGAACTACTTTTCAGAGCTTGTAGCCTCCTCGATACACCAGGAAGAGACGATCATCGACATCAACGAACGAGATAAGAGAAAGAAACGAATACGAGAAAAAAATTGATAAGCCTACAATTACAAATAATGCTCAATTTCCTTGTTCAGTTTCGTCACTCAGAATCTGAAACAACGACTAGGTGGAAAATAAACCAAGCAGATAATGGATAGAGTGCTTTTACGATGATCAACCGAGCATCAAATTGTTTTACTATGAGCAAAAAAAAATCTGAGTTATAAAGATTTTTTGATATTTGATTTCGTCAAACTCGTGTCTAGACAGAAGCAGCGATGATTTGCACTGTCTCAAAAAAATAATTGTTTTTTCCGGCACGTCTCTACGTGTAGATAATTCTTTATATCATTTCCGGTCGTCCGGTTTCCTTGGTTCAATTCGTTCAATCGGTCAATAGCTGAATCGTTCGATACTAGAATTTTCTAAAATAGACGAATATTAAATTGTTCAATTTTTGTTCATGTGATCGTCGAGGGACACTTCGTCTTTCGCGAAGATATCTGCGCAGACGAATTTTGCGCGGATTTCCTCGTCTGAGACTGCTTCAAGTGGTTGACAGATAAGGAGTATTATATCACCGTGGAAGATCATTTACTATATCTTATGACACACGTCACTGCCGAAATACGATGCGGAATGTCAATGAAATAAATATCGCTGTCAACTTGATCCTCTACCCTCGATTTTTAGCGACTGTCTAAAATCGAGATTAGGCGAATAAATTCTGGGAAAAAGTAATGGGTGCTGTGTTAAGTATAATTTTAGGAAAATCTTGGTGATTTTGTACTGTGCAATTAGCGGACTGTTATTAACACCGGGTCAGTAAATGACCCGGATTCATTTTTCAAACGAATAATACGAGTAGCAAATATGCAAAAACCGGAAAGATGTGTAAATGAAAACCTTTCATCCTTTCAAAGCCAGGGACATCAAGTTCAACCTTCAAAATGAATATACTTATTAAAGACACCGTACTAAACTATTTTTTTTCATGAAATTACTATAACTCAAGAGTATCGTTTTAAATTTTCGCGGCGAAATATTGAAAATTGAAAAAGTTATTAATTTCTGAATGGGAAACCGTGTTTTCCGAACAATTTGTTTTCAGGTATTTTATTTAACAACAAATCTACAGTTTCATGGACGAGAGCATATTTTTCGATCTTCAAAAGATGTCTCTGAATTTTTATACGGAAATATAACGCGTCTTCTTGCTTCAGTAATCGCTCACAGTTGGTTCGTGTCAAATTTCCTCGGTGTGACTATTATGATAGTCTACCGAGGTGTGATTATCACGGGTTAAACCAGTTTATTTATAAATTTGCGACAGGGCTAAGAAGATCGCAATATTTTCGTATGTTAACATAAAAAATAAGACTAAAGTTGTATTCAGAAATAATTTGCACCCAGTTGATTCGATTATATCTTATCTATATCTACGACATAGACCTTCGCAGAAGACGCCTCATAGGCTCCCGAGACCGGTATTTTTCGTTTACCCAATGACGCTGAACGCCACCATATATGTTATATAGTAATTCAACTATTTTGTTCCAACTTTTATTTCAGAGTTTAGCGTCGAGACCAGAGATCCAAACGTTTATCTTCACGCTGATCTATACGCAGCTGGTTCACGGACTTCCGAATGATAAAGATTGACATCATTGACATGTGTTTTACTATCAATATTTGATCAATTGAAGAATTGTATTACGTTTGATATCGTTAAAGTTGATTATGTTCCTCATCTTTTCCATTTCTCAAATTTCAAAGAACAATAATTAAAGAATAATAAATGTGAGGGATCGTTAAGGAGAATCGGTAACTCTTGCCGTGTTCCGGTTATACCCCACCTAAGTGGGATACAGACTTGACATTACGAGTATCCTAACATCGCGTGTTACCAAAGTAAATAATACGGTCACGGTCAAATATTTTAACAGGCTTCAATCACACGTGTGACATGAATATAATATTGTCTAATTCTTACTTCTATAGTTGGATCTAAAAGATATTTGATTTTCTTTAAATGCATAAAACACAAAGTTCATTCGTCTCCAATAAACTCATGTATTGTTAAGAAGAGACCGGCTCTACACGAAATTCTGAATATACGTCTTCATTTTAAACCATGACGATGCGAATGTCTGTTTTTTTTTCTCAATGAAAAGGTACGGAAGATATGTGAATAAATAGAAATATCAATAATCCACTAAGATAACATGACTTCGTTCTGAAGATCGGAAAAAATCCATATAAATATTCTCTGCAATTAAAATCTGTAATACCTAACTTACTATACGGTAGGGGAAACTTGGTGAGAAAACAAGTTTGACATTTTTTTCCTCGCCCAGTTTGATTGTTCTTTGATCTTGCGTGAACACTAAAATGATAGAACATACAAATATACTGAAAACAAAATTACCAATCGATCTGAGAATGAAGCATTCGTTTTGCGCCTCAAATTCGGATAGTAGGCAACCCGCATTGCAGTTCTGCTTACATACGGCCGGGTATACGGCGTTGAAATGGACTCACTGGTTGGAAGCGAGAACACTAATAATCGTGACAACGGTAACAAATTGAATCAATGAGTCCCCGAAATGAACTAAAAGAATGCAGAGAGTCACACAAAATAATAAGTTAATTCACAAAAGCTCAATAAACTTATGAAAATCTCATAATGTTTTTAGAATATATAATACAGGTTGGCGAAGCAGCCGGAAGACTCAACTATGAGTTTATACCTAAAGTCTACATTCAAGCATAGAAGTCGATTAGAAGTAGGTTTTTTGAATTGCTTCCCGCCCTTTTCAATCGGGTTTTGAATCGTTTT
The DNA here is from genome assembly GCA_018420115.1 of Euura saliciscinereae. Lineage (NCBI taxonomy): Eukaryota > Metazoa > Arthropoda > Insecta > Hymenoptera > Tenthredinidae > Euura > Euura saliciscinereae. The sequence goes on along the minus strand of JAFFZH010010405.1, from coordinate 19,082 downwards.
ACGCGCCATGTAGCGTCTAACTGTAGAATCAGAAGTTTGTGATCGGCCGGTAATGTAGATTCCTAGAATGCCGATTATACGCCACGAAGTATGAAGATATTCGGGACTTTGGCCTGTGACGTCATCTCTTGGTGAAGTTAGTACCAACCATATACATTTATTTATGGTTTTCGTTCTTGTATCTCATCTCTTTTTATTCTCTCTGAGGAAAAAAAAGAACAAAAAAAAAGTATGTGATTAATGGGGATAAAAATAAAGAAGAGCGAACAAGACTACCACCACCACCAGCACACCACTATGCTAGTAGGCACTAACCCCATTACAACTTGAGGATACATGTCAAGTTTTCATGTGTTCATGCTGCGATGGCAGAATAGGAAAAGTGAAGTACATCAAAATTATTGGTTAATGTGATGTTTTGTAAAGGTAATAACAAGGCAAGTGAGTCAATTCGTTTTAATGAATCATATTACACAAAATATAATGTCAATCTACTTGTTTTTTTATATTAATCTTCGCCTTTGGTCGATGCCACTAACGTCGTAACTCGCCTATGTTAAAACAAATATTACACTTTCGATACCACAATCGGGATACAATAGTTCGACTTTTTCTTTCCTGTCGTGACGTACATCGTTCTGTTTTTCCTCATTACTCGCATCTTTTTTCCTTCATTTATTCCCTACAGAACAATTCTGCGTTCCTCACGACGTTATAATTATTCCGATATTTACCGTATTTCGTAAGGTTTTTAGTACCGAATAAAAAAAAACAAAAAACAACTAAATGTCATTTTCTGAAGGCAGGAACTTGGGTTCGACTCAATTCATGACGTTCGACGTGATTTACCGTTTTTTCATTTTTACCACACTTCTCCTCGCTTCTATATTACCTTCGTCACAATTTCTCAACAATGACACGGCGTCTTTACCGTCGGTGCAACGGCCTGACATGACTCGCAAAAAACTATTGCCAAAAATCCTGCTCATTCAGACTCTCCAAAGCCCTCGGATCTTCGATTGAATCCATCGTCCGCTCGAACGAGAAATTTTCCAGTAGCAAAGATTCGTAGCGTCAAGAATTCCTCCGACTCTGTTCATCCTAAGCGATAATATCATGACTCTTTGAATTTCCGTCAATCGTTTTACTCCCGTAATCGTCAAAAGATCCTTTTTTATCAATTATATCCTTCCAAATCAGTTCATGCTGTGTTATAGAGTGCTTTGAGACCCTAGAGGTTTGAGAATCTGCCATCGCTGACCGATTAATGTTACTTTTCCATTCCAGAATGCCAATACAGGCACCTCAGTGGACGGAATTTCTCTCCTGTCCAGTTTGCCGTCATGACTTTGACGCGACCCAGCGCGGTCCGATTTCGCTCGGATGTGGCCACACTGTGTGTCGGACTTGCCTCGCTAATCTTCAGCGGAAACAATGTCCCTTCGACCAGGTATAGGAGATGAAAACCAGGTGATATTACGACCAGAAGCTTAATTTCACTTTTCCCTTTTCCAGAGCGTTATAAACACCGAAGTAGAACGGCTTCCGGTTAACGACGCGTTGCTTCAGTTAGTCGGCAGTCCGGTAGCTCCGAATTCTTCGGGAGCTCATCTGAAGCTCGTACCGTCTGAGGACCACCCGCATTACTTGGCGGCGAAATGTTGCATCGAGGAACTAGCGCTGTACCTGAAACCATGTCAGGCTACCCCAGCAACGGGTAAATTGGATCAAAAGTCACAGTCTTTATATTCCCCAGATTTGTTTATTTATCTTGCGATCTTCGACAGGAATGGGACTCGTCTCTCGACCGATGCAAAGGAAACTCGTCACACTAGTCGGATGTCAATTGGTAGAACCAGAGGGCCGGGCCAGGGCTGTAAGGGCTGCCAGAAGCCTGGGAGAACGATCGGTGACGGAACTCATCCTCCAGCACCAAAACCCTCAGCAATTAAGCGCCAATTTGTGGGCCGCTGTCCGTGCGAGAGGCTGCCAATTCCTCGGACCAGGTGAACTATGAATATCAATTGATAAATACTCAATATTCAATGTCACAATCAATTCTCCATCCAGCGATGCAAGAGGAAGTCTTGAAGTTGGTTCTCCTGGCTTTGGAAGACGGTTCCGCTCTCTCCAGGAAAGTTTTGGTCATGTTTGTGGTGCAGCGTCTGGAACCCCACTTTCCTCAGGCCTCAAAAACTAGCATCGGACACGTGGTCCAGCTTCTTTACAGAGCCAGTTGCTTCAAGGTGTGATATAATCGATCGAAGCAAGATTTTTCCTCTCTACTTCCTATTCATTATTTAATGCTTGCTGCAGGTATCGAAGCGAGAAGGTGACTCGTCGTTGATGCAACTCAAAGAAGAATTCAGAACTTACGAAGCCTTGAGAAGGGAACACGACGCTCAAATAGTCCAGATAGCGACGGAGGCTGGACTCAGAATCGCACCTGACCAGTGGTCAGCTTTGCTGTACGGAGACACCGGCCACAAGTCTCACATGCAGAGTATAATAGACAAGCTTCAAACTCCGCAATCGTTTGCTCAAAGCGTGCAAGAACTCGTTATCGCGCTTCAGCGAACACCTGATCCGGGACAGTTGAGCAGTCTCAGACCCCAGCTGGAGCTACTAGCGTCAATTGATCCGAGTCCAGGTATATTTACAGAAAGTACCTGAATATCGACTCTTATTGAAACTGTAACGTTACTTTTTGATGTTAGAAACGGAGCCACCGTCTTGGATCGAGTGCCGAGGAGCTCTGGAAGCTGTGAGAACAGTCGTAGCGGCATTAGTAGAATTCATTCAACAGCACGGTAACAGAAAGCCGCAGGATAGCGCCCACAACGCCGGTCCTGGTCAGCCTAAATACAAAGTTAGCATGTGCCGTGATTTGGCATTGAGGGGTTCCTGTCCTCGTGCGACTAGCTGTACATTCGCGCACAGCGACCAGGAGCTGGATAAGTGAGTGATTGGATTTGAGTAGCCGGGGCTTTTTGACCAATTATTGCGAAACTTTTTTCAGATACAGATCGAAGAATAGAAAATTGAGCGTTAGATCCAGTCTACCGTTGTCGGGAAATTCTGAGACGACCGATAAGCAGGCGGTTATATCAAACAACAAGGGATTCAAGCAGGGCGACGATCTCGTTTATCATTCCGTGGGAAAAACTCACGATAACGTTCTCAGGGAAAGTGAGTCGCACTCTGAAGATGAACCGTTTCGTCTTTGTCGCTCTTTTATGCCGATTATTTTACTCTCGTTATTATTCCAGACTTCAATTCGGGGACTAAGGGCAGTCCTCCTCAACACCTCGCTATCACGAACGACAATAACTTCGTCGGGTCACTGCCCAGCTATATATCTTCTCCGACGCAGAATGTGACGCAGGTGGTTCAAAACAAAGGCGTTGAGATGCAGTACTGCGACTACGTGATGCCTGGGCCACCTGTTGAATATAATTCACCGAATTTACCCATCTGGGATCACTCACAGATTACGCCAGCCGTACACAATAACGTGCCTAATAATAATAAGAAGGTGAACAATTTTTTATTCAGGAAATTATGGAAAAAAAAACCGAATGATTATTGATTATTGATTCTTTGCAGCAGCGATCGGTAGCAAAGACTTTGGCAATGCTGTTGCATCGTAGAATGGAAATTATAAACCAGCTAGAAAATATTGTCGGTAAACAAACACCCTCGCAAATGAAAACTGTGAGTGAATTAGTTTTCTTTGCAAATGATCACGACTTGACGATATTTTATCAGCCTTGTTTTTATACTTTCAGAACAACGCCACTCAGGGCGATCCTTTGACCTCTAATTTTTCTATGTGGACTAACTCTCCGGGCTCTCAGCTGACTCCTTCTAACATAAACTACGGAGCTAATTTCCATCGCTCAGACTCAATATTGTTAGACGACGAATTTGTTCCCTTCGACGCTCCCCCAGCCAGCAAGTATGGCCCTATTTCAAGAGTCTCGAAGCCGTTGATGAGGTGAGAATACCTAATTTTTCTACCCCGTCGGTTAAACTAACGATCGTTCTCCTCACAGATCTACAAACGCGGTACAAGCCTCTGCCCTGTTCGGAGAAGGCACTCCTCCGGCACCGAGGCGACCGATGCCTCCGGCTAGCCCTGTGACCACGTGGTGCTACGGACACCAGTGTAAGTCTGTGATCGATATCGACATGACCAGTTTCACAGGAAATAAAGTTACCCTAATTTTTATTATCGCTCTAGCATACCCTATGGGTACAAACACCGGGGCGCAACCAGTCCCTGGTTCTGCTATCGGAGATGGATACATAACGGTTGGTCGTGGGATGCCGGATACTACGTCCCAAGCTCAACTGGCGCGTCAGGAGTCTATGTCCAAAGAGTATGGAGTGATTTTTGTTAAAGATAGGCATTCGATGCTGGTTTTATAAAACTTTTATGAAAATTTCAGTATATTGTTCGAGTCGCAGAAAGTAATACAGCAGTTGAAACATCTTGAGAAGAAAATAAACGAAATAAAGGTAATCAGTTTATCAGAATTTTGAAAAAACTTGTGTGTACTAATTGGATAAACCAACAGCTAGCTACTCAGGGAGCTGCTTTCAGCGAGGAGGAGAGATTGGCTCAGGAATTACAGATGATAGAGGCGGGTATTAGGGAAAAGGAACGAGACGTGAGGAACTGGAGTCCGTACGGCATGTCCTGGATTCAACCGTCTAATAATTTGGTCCAGAATCATAATTTGAACAGAGACTACAGAGCCGACGAGGTAATTGATGACCCGAGAGCACTTGATATATTCTCATTTCGTATTGATCAATAAAAACTCTGCTTTACTTTACAGGAGGACACTTACGAAGCTGGGATAGCGAATGACATGCGTGAGTTAGAATTGCGATGGGAATTCGAGCTGGAAGAGCAGGAGAAACGCTGGTCGAGCGAAGAAGATAACATCAAGAAGTAGATCAGAGGCTCGGGGAACAGTTGTTTTTTCGGATAATTCCTCAAGATCAAAGAGCATCGAATGAATTGAAAAAGAAATATGATTTTTAGGGGTGGAGGTTGTAAAACTTCAAATTTATGAGAGCATCTTTACAGTGATATGGATATTTGCATCTCATATTCAACTTTGGTACTATTGTATATTTTGAAAGTGGAGTATTTTTTTAATATCGAGGAATTATCTGAGAGACATTTAAAAGCGAAATTCAATAGGCGAATAATTTAGATTGCCTAAATAGTCATGAAATAGTGCATATAGCGCGAGTAAATGAAAGAAGAAGAAGAAAGGGAAGAATAATAATTGTTTTAAAAACAACTTATGAGCAGATGAAAATAATGAATTTGTTAAAATTTAACAGAAAGTTAGAGTGTCAGTGTTTTATAAACATGACAAGAATATAGAATATTTATTTATATATATATTTGCACAACGTTGCAAAAAAACATATAATATTATATTATTATATCTAATAAACGATATTCGGAAAGAATATTTGTCAACCTGCGATTAGGTAATTTAAAAAACAAAAATTGATAAAAAATACAAAAATAAATAAATAAATAAATGAAAAAGCCTATAGGTGAATATAAATGTTATACATAATGGGAAGAATAACACATTTTATGAGGGAATTTGGATAGTTGGTGTCATTATGAATTATTCTAGTTATTATATAACCCATCGAGTGAGCTTAAATCTCACCGCGAAAATTGTCGACTATTTTTTTGCGTTTATTTATCCATCGATTGGATCGTGCAAATTTTTAAACTATATTTTAATTTACTGAAATTTGAACGATTATCGGAAAACGAATATAATTTGTTTCAACGTTTAATTAATTATTCTATCGATCGGTTATAGTGGGAAAAAAAAAGTAAATATTTCGTGGGGAATAAAAAGATAACTTAATTATGTCGTTGGATAGGCTTGCTTGCATATCCCTATGGCATAATAATAATAATAATAAACGATAAGATAATACATATGTATATGTCTAATGCGATAGTCGTTGGGTTGCTTCTATTTTTATGAAATAATATATGAAAGAAGAGAAGATAAAGAAACTTAAATATTAATGTTCCAGTTTTATTGGAAATAACAATAGAGAATTTTATGAAAATGATATCGAAAAACAGGAGAAAAAAAAATAACAATGTTCTTGTGAAGGTAATCTTTCCAAGCCTTGAATTACGATATGTTATTTTTTATACATTTGTATGAAAACGGCTACGTTCAAGCTTATAGTTTTATATCGATTCAATCGTATTGAAAATAAAATACCGCAGTAAATGAGAATAAATAAATGTCAAATGATATAAAATACAGATTAGTGAGCCTGAGCATAGCTGTAATCTAATACTAAAAGAAAAGCTAAAAAAAGTGATTAAAAATACAAAGGTTTTATTTAAAGAGCGTTGAACCGTTGAAGTTTCACTGTAAATGTATGGAATTGTCGAAGACACGGTGGTAATTTGTTGACACTTGAAGCATGGATTGCAGGTCGACGATTGAACGAAGCTTTTCCAGGCTGGTAACCAGGCTGAAAGACGTTTTGAAGTCGAAAAAAATAGACGAATTATCGGAATAGTAAATTGAAGGGGATTTGATATTTAGATTTAGGGAATTATATTAATATGAAAAATAAAATATGAATTAAACAGTTATATTATTTTTTATCAACAAAAGTTTGGGGGGAAAAACACGTGGATAGTTGAATTATTAAATTACAAGAAAAAGTATTAAGTTGAATAGTAAATAATCCGAGCAGTCTTCAAGTTGATGCATTTATTTTTAAATTATTGAGAAAAAAAATCGCCTAATTAAATAATTTTACAATTCTATCACGAACATACAGTTTTTGTAATAAAATAGTGTACAAATAACAAAAGTGTATAAAATCATAAACTACAAGCAATGCAATATTAAATATCCAGGGATTCGTTACTATAATTTTCAATGAACTTGTTTTTTATAATTTTTTAGAGCTCAGTTATTCCTCTATGTGCAATTATTTATTTTTATTGTATTCTGATTATCAATTATCGAATAATTAAAACGTTGTTTTCATCTATTATCCACGTTTTCTTATCAGTCGCAAACTGAGCTCTCAAAGAGTTTTTAATTTAATTCCGTATACAATGTTTCATGTATGCTTTATATGAATTTATTAATTAACTTTGTTGGTACAATTAATCAACGTTCAAGTGTTTGTAATTACTGAGAAAGAAATGCTGGAGAATTTTATTCTTCATTTCATTATTATTTTGAAAATAATAAGCAAACAATATTTTATTTTGTCAAATTGTAATAACGAAAAAACGTGCAATTTTCAACAACAAGAAGAAAAAAAAAATAAAGAGAGAAGATTTTTATACCTGAAACAAAATTTGACAAAGTTTATCTATTATATTATCGTCCGTTTTAGTATGGAAGAAAAAAAATGAAAAGAATATTAAGAGAAACATAGAAAAGCTTGATTGTTGAGAGACGTAAAAAAATAATGATTTATTAAAGGGCTGTGTATGTAGAATGGGAAGTAACAAGTGCAACAGGACTGTTTGTGCAAGCTTCGGATATAATTACATGTTAAACATGTCATATATGTATGATGAATACGAGCGTACATACCTATATTACTGGTATGACATACAATCTCATACAGTAAAAGTTCTTTCTTTGAACATACAATACTAAATATATTATAATATTAATGATAATTAATATTAATATAATGAAATAGCTAACAATTAAATTAATTTTCAAAAACTATTATACATGTATATGCATTCTATTATAGATATGCACATAGCAGTACACTTGATACGCGACAACCAATCGATGATATTATATACAACTATAAATTCTCATTCTATTTGTTAATCGGCAAATAGCAATCGTCAGATTTATTTCTTCGAGAGTGAAACTGGATTCTCTTTTTGACACATTGACTTGAAAACTGTTTGAATAAAAATTTTTTTTTTTAGAGACATTGTGTTTTTGTGTGCCAAGTGTACTGTAAATCGAAGTGTAATATATTTATATATCAATACACGGTGTATAAAATATCGCTCATTTTCCTTCCTCCCATTAATTTTATTCCTAGAAAAAAAAAACGTGGCGTCGGAAGAATATAAAAAATAGCCTCTTTCTGGGTTTTATTTTCAATTTATTGACCTTGAGGGGTTGGGATACATACAATTCGATATTTAATTCAAAAAAGAAAACAAGGAAACTTAGTTTTCAAATTTATATATTCGAATATTCGACCGGAATTCCGGTTACCGGCGGAGTACGAGGAGTTCCGTGGCCTCTTTCCCTTTTGTGAGAGAAACTTTCGAGACTCCAGTGAGCGTGCGATACCTAGCGGCGATCCGGCGGCAACATAACGTGAAGACCGTAGATGGAAATCGAGGCCACCACGCTATAGAGGTAGTTACAGTCTATGCCACTGTCTGCAGACGCAGTGCGGGTCTGATTCTGACTTTTCGTCTGATCTAAAAGCGTGGAATAATAGTACACGCGAATTCGAGGCAATAGTGCGTCCAGTGGAGACTGACAAGTGGAACCTCGACGCATAAACGCCAAAGCATGAGATTGTCGCCTCAATTCGATCGGTAAAAGCACGAGAACCGCGATAGTCGAAGTCCGGTGTGGTAGGTGCGTCGCTGGTTCGGTTGTATGTGTCGTGCTTCTGCTCCGGTCCATAAGGGTGATACTGAAAAGTAGAAACAAAAGAATATCGTAAAACGTGCTAGTCGATATCGACACCTCTAAAGATGCCGGGACGCAACGCGGTTCACGGTGTGATGCCGCCTCATTATCTCCACGAATTGCCGACCGGCGACGAGGAGAGGCTAGAAAAAATATTCAACAAACTAGATTTGGATGGAAATGGTAGAATCGACGTTCACGATCTATCAAAGGCTCTACACGATGTTGGCGTACACAAACGATACGCTGAGGTAACACCGACTACTCACACGCACCCATCATTTAACGGTACACTGTACAGGTGCCCTTCTCTCACTCGCTACTCTTCTAGTTTCTCGCCATCTTCGACCTTCTTCTTTTTCTGCTATGACGCGTAGGCTTTCATTCATAATGTTCTAAGAATATGAGAAGGTCGGATGAGTCGCGATCTTCAATATCGAAGGAGCGAAAAAATTATAATCGACCTTTGGAGTCTGTAAGGAATATAATAGATATTTTTACGGAAAAGGTATTAATAGTCACTTTGACGCCCGTTAAGTTCCGCACGAACTGCGTATAGGAGCTGCTGTAAAAGGTAGTAGAGAGGGGGTAACCTGCGGTATAAAGACTTCATTCCGCGACTTTGACATGCGCACTTCGAACTGCGCATCAAAGTTGCGGAATAAAAGACTTTATACCGCAACGAAAACAGGCGTCAAAGAGTGACTTTTTAATGCCTGTGCCGTAAAAAAAAAAGAAAGATGAGAATCAGTTTCGAGAATCTAAAATTAGCTGATTTACAGCTCAACGTCCGTCTTTACGATAAACATTGTATGAAATGGTTTCTGGTTCCTTGAAAATTATAAATACAGATTCGCCAATTACCTCGACTGGTCACCGGTCAGGCTTCTGGAAAATACCGATTATCGGTGACACTGATTCGTTGATTAGTTGTTCTACATAGATCGAGAGAAACGTATTTGAAAGTAGTTCGAATCATTCCTTTTACGACTGTAAATAATTCGTGGAAATAACTTCGAGCTTGTCACCAAATTTCCCTGTTTTATATCCTGCTGATTGTAATCGATGTCTCAGACGTGGACCTTGAGGATAAGAATGTTAATTTAATTCGCAGAAATTCTTGGCCGAATCTGACCGTAATCAAAGCGGTGATATCAGCCTCGCTGAATTCATTCATTACGTAAAAGAACACGAGAAGAGTCTCCGACTGCAGTTTTCCAACTTGGACAAAAATCGTGATGGTAATTATTGAAATATTTTCATTAACAATTATTTTTTTTTTACGTTTAATTAGCGATCGGAAATCGTGAATTCCGATGATCCGCAATTTTTATAAGAATTAGAACATTTTTTGGCTTGAATATAAATGAAAAAAAAAACCAAGTCGATGATAAATTGATAAAAACTGCCTGAATTTAATCTCGACGATTCGCAATTTTGATAAGACTTCAAATATTTTTTGGCTTGAATATAAATGAAAAAAAAACCAAGTCGATGATAAATTGATAAAAATCGCCTGAATTTAATCTCGACGATTCGCAATTTTCATACGAATTAAAACATTTTTTAGCTTGAATAGAATTAGAAAAAAAAACTTAGTCCATAATAAATTCATAAAAACTGCCTGAATTCAAATACAAAAAAAAAAAAGGAAAAAAATGGTTAATTTTCAGATTACATACACAATTAATAAACAGCGTCAATGAACGTGAATTGAACATTTATTGATCGATGCAATGTATGTAATATTTCGTCCCGATACAATTATCGATGACTTTGGCTTCGCCTTCGCCTTTGCGTTACGTAATCACTCGGAAGTGCAGCATGCACATGGATACGTTGATCCGTCTACTATATACTTATGCATGTATGCACGCCTTTAAACCGTTACGTAATAAGTCGAGCTGCACTAAAGAGAGGGGTAGAGATAGAGATAGAAAGAGAGAAAAAGTGAGTTTTCTTTCAAGGTTTTTTACAACACGTTCGGTAACGTCACAATGTTTTATGTGCAGTGTCAGTGTGAAATAAGAAATTTGGAAAATTCAATGATTACTACTGGCATTAGTATTCATTTCTCATATTCATAGACTTGTTTCATGTTTTTGAATATATATGTATAGTTCTACTTATCTGTATCCTAATGAAACTAAACATTTCAAACTTCTCCTAAATAAAGTCACGCAGTAAAAATTCATGTCTTTAATTCTATCAAAGTATTCCTTTCAATAATATTTCACAAAATTCAAATTTTATGTCCTCATTGTCTCATTTTTATTGAATTCACTACTTTGGATATAAATGACACGTATTTGAATTCTTACGTATTGTTATCAATGATTACTGTTTTTTTTTACTATGGCATGCGAAAATGAATTCTTGTGAATTGGTATAAAGTCAAAAGCAAATTCGTTGTCTTCTCTCTGTTTCTCACTTCCGGAATATTTTCACAATATTTGCAGGATTAATATTATAAATTATATACCAGTGGGAATATTTCTCACGTGTATTAACGGTAATATGTAGGATATGGTGTGTCTGGAATTTATGATCGCATTGCTTGGCATCGACCGATCGTCATCAATCAAACGGTATACTTACGTTGGCGACGCCTTCGGTTTGGCAAAGCGAGAAAATACATTCTACACATTTGCCAAATCTGCGAGTTTCAATCAAATTTTCAACCTAATACGCAGAGACAATTTCAAATATATATGTGTTTCGGGGTTCAATAATCTGCATCGCTGTAAAAAAAAAATTTATAGATATAATATAAATGAAATCAAGTTTTGGTACAAACTAAAAAAAGATAAAGATAAAATAAAAACAGTTGAACGTTCGCATTGAACACTCATATGTTTTTTTCATGCACAATTGAAATACCTGTGCAGAAATCTTATCAGTAATCACTGATCACAATATTAATTTGAAAAAGGTCTCATAGATGTTCATAATAATAGAGTTGAGCGATTTTTTGAATTGTTTGAATTTTTTAATTTGTTAAATTAACAATTGATCAAAAGGATCAAGTAGTACGACGATTGAGATCTTTTTTCTTATAATTGTACTCATTTTACAGACTACATACATTCAGTAAAATGAAGAAAAATCTAATACAATCTTCAAACCCGCAATTGTTCAGATTTTAATTACTCCTATTTCGACTTGAAAAGGTTCTCGTTTGTTTTCAATTGGGGTCGTCATTTACATACACGCGAATGAACCTTCAATATGTGGATTCTTTTACTTTTAATTTTTTTATTTTTTTTAAGGTAGTTACATAAGTAACAAAGTCAAATTGTAAAATCTAGTCGACAATCTACCTTGAAAAAAGTCAGTGGTAAGATATCGTCGAGTTCGCACTGCGGTATAATTTGCCAAATCAAGATTAGCTCCCATCATCCCAAGCAAGCAAGAGCCACTTGAGTTACTTGAGACAATTGTGCAATTTCCCCTTCTACATTACAAACTCGGTATTTCCGACCATGACCTTCTCAAGGATTTATATATTTATGGAACTTAAATCCACGTTCGTATTTTTTTTTCGTTTCTTATTATCGAAGCCCGAAGAGTAGGATCAGAATTTCACTGGGGCTTCGCAGCTCTGGTACATAACAAAACCTGGCTAACTTGATATAATTGCGACTGACTGTGTCTGCAGATCCGCCGGAATCAGATATACATTTTTTTTTTGTTCTTTCAATTATTTATAGAGTCGCCTTAGTTTCTTTGAATTGAAACGTTTATTGGTACGTTTGGAAATTGATTAGATTACAAAAAAATTTCAATTAAATTAAAGCTGCTTCAGGCTTGAATTTTTCGATTCAAAATTTGTTTCCCAGTTTTATTCTTGGAGCCTCGTATGAACACGCCTTTGTCGAAATATTTAAACCAAAAATAGCCTGCTTTGAATTGAAAATGTTGATTTTTCAAAATTTAATGATCCTTGAATCATCGTTAATCGAAAACGCGGTCATTAACTAACATTTGGTAATTGAGTTTATGTAGAATAAAATCAGGAAATAAAATTATCAATTTTATTTTGTCACGAAAACTTTCGTTGTTCAAATTATAAAGAATCTGCTTTCAAAAATTATGTTGCTTGAGAAAAATTCCTGGAAAAATTGAAACTTGAAACTAGAAAACCGGAAAATGTCAGGAAATTCGATATACCATCACCGCCAGACACCTTGATCTACATTGAATCGACCAATCACGATCTCCTCTCTGAAATTGAACCACAGTAATTGAATTCGTTCGCACATAAAGAGCACAAAAATCAATTTTCCACCTCATTTCATCGACTCCGGGTGATATTCATACTTTGAAGAAGGTCTTCAGTTCGCCTCTTGAAATAAGTATGCGAATATCACCCTCAGAGCCTGGAAAATGAGATCAATCTGATTTTCTCAGATGTCTGCGTCGCAGTAATGAACGTAGTCGACGTAGCATTGAGCTTTCTAATTTTTGAAAGGCTGTGATATACTCTATGCATCCAGTCTATACTCTGTACTTGGAGTAACGTAATTTATAGACCGCAGCCAATCATTGATTACCATTACCATTCACACAGACCGTAGTAATTGGTGCTATATTATTTATTATACCTCGCTTGCTGCACCTAAGAATTATTACAATTCTATATCATCATCATTCGATTCAGAAAAGACACTTTTTCTTACGTAACACTGAAACACGTGTCACACATGTCTTTTATTTTTACTCTTCATCTGCGTTGCCATTTCATTGCATTTTATAGCATGACAAGCTGAGCTGGAAAAAGTGTTCATTCTTCCGCATGATCTGCTCTTCGCAGTTGGATATGACACAGTAGCTTTTACGTAACATAAATTCCCACCCACTAGCGTGACATTTTCACGTGACTGCTGAGAATGAACTGAATTATGTGTGGCCAAAATATATTTGCACACTGTTACACATCCAAACATCAAAAAATCATATACGTATGTTGTTATTCTGTTCAACGTACTCGTGTCAGGTACCGCGTTGAGCTTTTTCTGCTCTCATTTATTTATTTTTCTTTCTCTACCCTCTAAAAAATAAAAATGAAATAAAAATAAAAATCAGCCCCAAGGCGCGTGTATTATTATTATTATTATTATTATTATTACTATTATATATTTTTGTATATCGTAATAATTTATTGTTCACTGATTCTGTTGCAGTTATATTCATTACTCAAATTCATTTATTCGTTTAATGATCAATAATCAGGTCGTTCTAATTATTGTTATTATTATTATTTTTTGCTTACAACGTTAGCACATTCCAATATATTGAGTAAAATAGTACCTCGTAATTAAGAATCAAGAAATTACGTCAGAGAAACTCGACTGTTTGTTGAAACGCGTTTTTTTTGCATGCTTGTTTCGAAACGACTGGTCTATGTTATCACGAGACCCCAGACTTTACTTAACGCAGTGAACAACAGTTTTATCAATGATTCGGGTTTCAGAAATTAAGATTATCTCATACGACCTTTTTTGACTGATACATTATTAGGGAATGAATAAAATGATTTTTAACACTGACAATTTATTGAACAATTCCATTATTCGTCGATCTAATACGACAATTGATTTCTTGGATTCGATCTTGTATCATATTTATAATTTAGGGGAGAAAAAAATATTTATAAGTGAATAGTTTTCGATTTTTTTTTATTTTTTTTTTTGCGATATACAGTCTAGTAGAAATATTTCTAAAAATTTGTTCAAACGTTATTACAGGAAAAATTGATCTTGAAGAATTAATCAGAGCTTTTAAGGACCTGGGTGTTGAGATGGATCGTACAGAGGCAACAAAATTGTTGCAGAGGTGAGTCTGACGTTAAAATTTAATAAAATTATTCACAATTTTTTGTAAATTCTAATACCTAATTTATAATTGGAAAAGGTTAATGCAAAAAGCTAGGGTATGAAGTGTCTTTTATCCCATCTTCAATTTTTCAAATTGATGTTTCATGTTAATTTCGACAATTGAAAAGTACGAATTATATTCTGAATATCATTGAATTATATAGTAGTTTTCAGTTCCTCGTAGTTTTACCCTCTTTGCACTTACGAATCCCTCAATTCATATTCTTATCCTCATTTTACCGACAGTAGATAACACAGCGATAACGTAACTATCAAGAGACTCGGTGGAGTCTCGCGTTATATTATACCCAATTAATTCGCTACAGTTTGACTGCAAGTAATTCCATTATCGCTGAACCTCTAAAATCAGAATAACATAATTGTAAGCCTAATTATCTGCCCGGATGACTTATTAAGAAGAAATAACTGTCATCTGACGAACATGAAATAAGAATGAGAAAAAAGAAACGTTATTTATTACCGTGCGATGAATCAATGACAATAGTATTCTATTTATTTTTTCTTTCTTGTCTGTGAAATTAACGTGTGAATATAAATATCGAACGGTATTGAAAATTCCTCTTAGAATGGACCAGGACGGCAGCTTGAACATAAGCTTTGATGAATGGCGGGATTTTCTACTCTATGCGCCTACCAATGATATACACGAATTGATACTCTACTGGCGACACTCGACGGTAAGCTAATTATTCCATTTAATATTTGTTCTACTTATTATCTACTGTAACTGCAATGCAGAAATGAATTATCGATGAATATCACATTGTGCAAACCCCAACCGCATTCTATAACGAGAAAAGAAGGCGAGCGCCAAATCGTCGACTAGCGGCGGAAGTCGGCGATCGCCATCTTATCTAGGGACAATTTAGCGGCGCCACTGCAGGTCTAACTGCGAGAAGGGGAGGGGATACAGTAAATAAATCCTAATGTATATATTCTAATATTCACCCTGTAGAATATAGCGTACTTATATCTAGTTTTTTTTATGTTACAATTTTATTTTTCATGTTACAAGTTCTTGTCTACGCATAGGCGGATAAATAGACGGTTATGCGTGTAGTGTGGAGCTTATCATTAATTCAGCAGTCCCCCCCACTTGAATATATATATACAGATAGCAATTCTGAGAATGATGTTACATTATACCACAGTATACAACAGACGCGGCTTGGAATATAAACTATATACAATAACGAGGACAAACCTTCCAGGAAAAATAGCACGGACAATTTTAACATCGTAGTCTGCAGTCGTATATACGTATGCATCATAAATATATTATTTTATGATTTTAGAACGAAAATTCAACCAGCTATTACTAGATTGTCCAAATTTCAATGAATATGAAACCGAACGCACAATATTATTCCTTTCTAATTCCTTATCCTGCTTTTATATTCCTTCCTTTTCACGGTTTCCCTGTGTATCGATTAAAAAAAAAATATATGAACCAATATTTCTAAGGGGTCATCAATCTCTGTCATCGTATGCCTGGAATTTAAAAAAAAAACAATCGGATTCTGATCAGAAAAGTTGAAATTTTACAATATAATAATATATTATTTTAGAAACGAAGAAATTCGATGTAGCAAAAAGAAAAAAAAGACTGTTTATTTGATTTATACATGCATTTCGAAAGTTTCAAACAGAATTTTTTCCCAATAAAAAATTGACACCGTTATCTCTAATTCATCGTTTCGTGAAAAAATCCAAGAATATTAATCAACATTTTGAGAATATTGATTAATTTTTCTAGAGTATTTAAGATTCAAAAGAAAAATCACTGCCACGAGCCTTTTTCCTGCAATTAAATACCTCAGATATTGAAATTCGAGGCATTGAAATTAAAAAAAAAAAACCATCGAAGAGTGGCAGAGGTCATTTTTAACACTTTCGAATGGTTTTCGCACTTGATTTGACCAGTATTAATTTTATTTCGTGCTTCATAGACATGAAAAAAAAATGTGTCCCTAAAATCGTGTGCAAAAACCATTTCAACTAACCCCCCTCCCGTTAATAATTTTGGAATTTTTTTTTTTTTTTTCTTCACCATTAAACCTACGACCCTCTATCATCAGACACGCGGTATGCATAACAACGAGAATAATAATTCCTACCGACCGCGACACAATCGTGCATCGCGTTATCATTGTGAACCGTGAACGACGCGTTGTGTAGCCAGTACAGAATATAAGGTCTCGTCTGATTGGCCAGAGTCCGTGGGCTCGGCCGTGCCTCTCGCTTCTCCACGTCTCCGCGTCTTTATGACGTAGTTGCGCGTGTGTCACATCCTGACCTTGATGTCCGTAATCAGCTGTGTTCTCACACTCGCGCCCTGTACCAGAGTCGGTGCTTTGTCCGACGAAGCGCAGAGAAGAGAAGGGAGGAGGGCGTTTGAGCGTTGATAAGCGGAGGTGGAGGGGGAAACGGAGCCTGCGCAAGGTGTGCGGACCCCGCATTCGACTAAATCCACGGAACAGAACGCAGACTCTGGAAACTGGAAATAATTCCTGATTCCAGAATATTCCGTGTCCCTTAGGTCAGTTTCAGTCGGCCAGTATCGCGGAGGGGTTGCTGGTGCCCCCGTTTCGTTTCGATCGTGTATACCTATGTATACCGCATAAAATATAAAAAAAAATATTATAGCGTAATTTAGAGAGTCAAAGTCCTCGATTTGTTTTATATTTTTATGTTATTTCATATCTATACGTGTATTTACAACTCTGACTCGTTAAAATATGAACGACAACAGTCGTACGTCAACGGTAAATCAAAATACGTGAATGATAAATAATATCCACATTTATGTTTCGCAATATTAATTTTTTGTTTCTTCACAATGCAGTCGAAATCGGGATCAGCTTGTAATCTATAAACTCGATATTCTGATAAGGATATCTAAGCCGTCAATTGCTTCGCGATTATATTATCTGTGTTATTCATTCGATTACAACCAATAAGCATATATTTATATTGTGTTTTAGGTTTCATTATCTCGGAGGCTTGTCCCTCTCAAATTAATTATCGCAGAATTTGATTCTGCGAATTAAAATTCATTTTTGAACATATATAATTTTTTTCTGTTCCTTTTATACAATTTTTTCTGTCCCACCTTCCTGCCTTGATTAAAGTTAATTTTTGTTCTTTTAAAACTGCGGTGCGAATGACCAGATCCAGTTAGAGCTGGATCACTGGCTGGCGACAGTCACCTTGCTGCACCCACCTACATTACGTTACGTGCGGGGTACTAGACCAAACTTAAATAAACGGTGTGCAACGACGATCGATTTCTACACCGCATTCGGCGAAGGTCGTTCAGAGCTGCACCTCGATTCAGTCAATTAGAACCACTGTCGTAAAGGTGTTAATCACACTGTTCAAAAACGATGTAAAATTCTTTTTTTCTTTCATGGGGTGGGTATTTATTATCTGAACCGAAAATTGATTCAATTGCCATCAGATAGACGATGGAATACTTGATTTCCTGTATCGATAAATAGTCTCAAGTTTCTCAGAGATTAGATTAGAGTGTAATTTCCTGTTTCTTTTTTCCTCTTCGCGACGTCACCGCCCTTCTATTCGCATATTCCCAAGTGTTACGTAATCTTTGGAGAACCGAAGGATATAAACTAATCAAACGATTTCGTGGTATATATAATGAAAATTAATATGGTATTTTCCTTAATTTTTATAATAATTAATTTTTTTCAAAGGTATAAATATATACCATATATATTTTTTATAAAATAAGTAAGTGATTGGTAAATTTACCCTCAATTCGAAGACACGCAAGTGAACAAAATTAAGAATATGTACATACCTTGGCCGACTGAAAATAATCTTCGAACGTTGAAGCTAAATGAATTTGCAAGAAATTTATTCGATTATCGTCAGCTTATTAATAAATCGCCTATACATATACATACGTGCGATAAATCTTGAAACGTTTCAACTGATTTTGAAGGAAGTAAAAATTAAATGACATTGCAGAAAATCAAATCTGTACTCGAATTGATAAAATCGAATTGGCGAATTTATTGATCCAAATCAGATAATTGTGTGTCTGGAATTTTCGAAATTCCGATTTGAATTCAGAATGAAGACAGTTTTTCAAAAACCTTCTCAAAACTAGCTCTGGGTTATTATTTGAAAAATTCTCTCAATGCCTATAGAATTACATTCGATGTTGAAATCCTCTCAAAGTCTTTCGTCAGCCGTTGAAACTGGCTTGACGTCACTTACTCGCACATTGCACTCAGCTTCGTTACAATTGCGTGCGTGACAGATCAGCGAAGTATAAGATATCCGCAAACGCCTGGGATTCGGTTAGAGAAAACAATAATTGTAGTAATATTCTGCTTTTTTGGTGTCAGAGGTCGAGTAAAAACTGCAATTTTTTACATTTCGGTCACTGAATTATATAAATTGTGAAAAAAAAATTGGGGTTCATTACTTGGCCTCTGAAAAAAAA
>JAFFZH010010398.1:16455-62978 GCA_018420115.1 Euura saliciscinereae | reverse complement strand
TTGCATTGCCTTCCACGCTCATTAAATGTTCCCCATTGTTTAATTGTGAGACTATGTTGTTTTGAGCACCTCAATATCATGCTGATTAGAACCCCCGTCGTACTCGAAGAACCTCCTATCGCAAACTTTATTATTCTTCAATTGTATTAATTATTTTCTCAAGCTTTAAAACTTTTCCACTGCTGGTTCATGTGATATGTGGTATAAATCCATCGAGACGATGCTACCCGGCGTAGAAGCTTTGAAGTGGCAACTGCAAACAGAGAATTGCACCTCCGCGCTCCTAGCGGCGAGCACAAAAGTTATAAGGAGACTTTCATGTCATAATCGCGCAATAAAAGTCTCAGACTTCTTAAAACTTGAATGAAACACAGTGAAGTCTTATTTCTTCATTCTCAACAGGTTCTAGAGGTCCTGAAAGTCAAATTTGGCGATCCTCTATAGTGAGCAGAAACAATTCAAACTAATGTTCGACTTTTTATAAAATTTCTAGTAAGATTGCCGTCCAATGAGTTCGAAAAAACTACACGGTGCTTATCAATGATATTGATATCATAAAATAGTGTAAAAAACAAAAAAATAATAATCAACATAGGTTTAATATAATACACTCTGCGGTCAGATGCGCGAAGGCCTTTCGAAACATCGAGGTGCTCATTAGTTTTAGCTGATCGTAAAATTACGGACGAGAAATGAGATTTTTTTTCACCGAGTGAAAGCCTGATTAAGTTTCACTTCAATTTGATGCCTCTAAGGACCTCCTAGAGTGGATCTGCGATCTACATACATTCATTTCACGAAAAAAAACAATGAATGCTCAATTTTTTTTCTAACCGCATTGAATACTGCCTCAAGAAGCATTTGAAGTATATCAAATTATAGAAGAAGCAGATCACATTTGGCTAAGGTTGTACAGCGAAAGGTGATTCAAATTTTCATCATGTTATGAGACATATATGCCATATCAGCTGTATAATATAAAATTTACGCCAATATGAATGGAGGCCGAGGTCTTTTTAGTCGATAAATCGCCTCTGACTTGACTCCCCATCCAGAATCGGACCGATTCACGGCGGTAACATTGCTCAACAAACGAAAGTCAGAGCGTTCGAAACAATCTATCAGTACATATTCGCAATACGTTGGAGTTGGACGTGTATACCGCCTTTCGGCAACTGTCAAACAAGTTAAATAAAGACTGTCGCAAATTTTCAAAGTGGATTGACGATAAATTGTACGGTGATCGTTACAGAGCCGAAAATAAAGAAAATAAAAAAATCATCGAATCAAATCGTATCTATCCAACTGAGATTATCACAGAAAATTTATTGATCGAGATATTACTCACCAACGCGTCCTCTTATCTCGCTAATAATTTGAGCCTTGATCCCAATTAACGTCGCAATCACTCTCTTCTATTACACTGTGGATTGAGGTAGTTTCCGTTGGAACTGTGTTTATTACAAAAGCAGTCGCAACAACGCAACGATCGGTCTACGACATGGGCAGCACCAACTCGAAGGATTCAAAGAGCCTCTACACTGGTCCTGGAACTCAACCTTCCCAAGTATCCACGTGAGTACCTAATTCAATTTTGTTATTTATTCGTCAAAGTCGATGATAAGAATCAGAAGAAAGCCGATTACGGAGCAGATATGAGTCAATTGAGGATAGTGTACGTGAGGAAATCGGGGAAGTGGCCTCGAACTGTCTGTGCGATTGTCTATCGAGGTGAACAAAAGATACATACCTGTATGTCTTGTTTACACGCGTGAAAATGGAAAGTTTGATCATTTTCTTTCCACCTAGTGATGAATGTAAATTATGTTTTGATACACTCTCCATGTAACAGCGCAGATGTTGTCTCGTGTATCGAAAGGATAAAGAGAAGATAAGCTTGTTTTTTAACCGATGTATTGTTTTATTAGTAGATTACAGCACCGTATTTTCCTTCGATATTTCTACCGGATAAAAGCTAAGCCCCTCCACTCGGTTTGAATAATATTATTCCCTCTATGAATACATGAAATGCGGTGAGCCCAAGGATGAGCGATACGACATAAAAAAATATTTTCTTTCCTTTGTCTTCGATTTGGTTCGTGTCGTAGTGGAAAATATTATGCGTGTGGTTAACACGGTATCCTGTCTCATTCGTGAACTTTTACTTTCCAAGCGAATCTAATTATCATATTCTACGGTACCCGCGGGGAAATTATACGTCAGTTGATATAGAAATGGAAATATCATGAGTATACCGTAACCTTCGTTTGAAGGAAAATTCTAGCGGTCTGTAACTCAATCGGTGTAGCATACAGCCTTGAGACTAATCATGGTAATTTATAGTTTCTTGTATGTAATTGCGATTATACGTGCCAACGTCGATAATGCAATTGACGTAACGCTCGAGACTTCCGTAAAGGCGTAATTCCTTGATACACACTAGTCGCCCAATTGGGTCATCAATTACACTATCGCAATATTATTCGAAAAGAAAAAACCAGCAATTATACCGGGCTTGTGGAAATCCGTTACTCCGTGTATCCGCAAGTGAGTAACGTACATATCATTACGAGCACCTGCGCGGGTTAAAAACGCGGTTTGATTGAACACTGAGAAAAGAGTTTCTTTATACCAAATGAACGCATTTATTTGAAAGTTTCGCGAAATGATCGTTAGCTGTTAAAGAATATCTTAACATGAAGTAAACATACATGTTGTTTCAACTACTGTGGAAATTCCGTAGTATTCGCAATAAATAAAGCATTCGCTTGAGACAAAAATCACACCATGTCTTCTCAAATACAGATTTATTAACATTTAACAAATCTTACATGAGGGTTTGAGATTTGATGTAATTCGTGCGTAGTAGTCTGTACGCTTGCCGCTAGAGGTGAGAGCGGCGCTGAATACTCTAGCTACACTCTCGCGAGTAAAAGCACGCCAGTCATAATACATTCACCGACGTGAAGCGCATCATTCTAAGCTCGAGGCGAACCCGTTCCTGGACATTGTTTGGACAGCATATTTTAGGCATGCACTATCTTTTTCGGTGGAAATAGTGAAGACATTATTCCAACAGTCACTTATCACGTTAAAAAAAAATTGGAAGATGACTTCTTTGTCAATACCTGATTGGTCTAAAAAAAGATCATCATTCGTGAATAACTGCACTGATGGAAAAGCACAATTTATTAACTATTCATAGTTGAACTTCATGATAGTTCTGCTGAAACAACAGGTGCGGTTTGAAGAGAAATACAAGATTTCTTAACTATTAAGAAATCCTCATTTCATTATCGTGTTCGATCGTCTGATATAACTGGACGCGAATTTTAAGGAAATTGATGATTCGTTAACTATTAAGAAATCTTTATTTGAGACAAAGAAATACACTCTAATGAATGATTTCTTAGCTATGACTAAATGTATATTTGCTCATATACAAATATACGATTCGTTAACTGTTAACCAACTTTGTTAACAACAACAAAACTCTTTTCTTAGTGAAGGAAGAAAAAACCATTAGTCGGCGTTTTTATCAGGTTGGGAAATCACATGGTTTGCTTGTAACCGTGATGTGAATCATGCTACTTCCTTCTCGTATCCGGGCCAGGAAGGATTTCTTGTCGATGGATTGTGTAGACAAAGCGTCTGAAAATATCCTTTCCGTTCTGAATAAATCTAATTTGATTCAACACGCCGATTATGTAAACCTGAATTGAAAACCCCAAAGTGCACACTTCGCATGAGTTCCTAGCTACACACAGATAAGAAAACGGCAACGTAAGCCGAGTCACTCGAGGAATACAAAAACTAAAGAGATCCATTGATAACGAAATTGCATGATTGAGACTGGAGCCATTTTTTCACGGAATACTCGTTACGTAAAAATACAGCCTTGACAAAATACATTGATTACGACTGTTCAGTTATCATTCAGATACAGAGACCCAAAGTAAAAGTAGCTATGATGTATTTTTTGACTTCAAGGATTGACATCAATTTCGTTCTGACAACGCTGGCAGTAGGCAAAAATTGCAGGGCTAATTTTTAAAAAAGTCGATCTTCCAATTGAATGACTACGGTCAGAGAGCGAAGGCATAACATTTCTGAATTCAATTCCGCTGATAATCCAACATGTACGACATTGTAGATAAACTAATTAATAAACTGCGCAACGTCTTCCTCCTCTTTGACCCTCGATATATCATAATTTGTCAACTTTAATGATTACTGGAGCAAATTTTGATTATGTCTTAATCACCGTGTCACTCTTAAAACTCGCATGGCTGACAATATTCAATAATTTATTCAGAAAATTGAGAAAAATCTGGAAAGACTTACAGTCATCACATGATTCTACCAAATGATTGCGATTAGCGTGAACTTGGAGCCGTTTTTTCTTTTTTTCTAATCAACGCTTTGATACAGTGTTGATTGTGAGTAGCTATTATGAATCGATCTATGACCTCACTCATAATGTAAAAGCTACGACTTTTCAGTAGTCGAATGTCACGCGAGATCAATTCACGTAATCCTTAAGACGTCGCTCTTCTCTTGCCATTGGCTCGCTGATCGTACGATTTGGATAAGCTATACGCGATCGAAGAGAACCTCTGGGGCTTGATCCTGCGCTCAACACGTGAGAATCACACTAAAGACTCACGCGTTTTTAATGGTCTAATCGCAAAGGTTGTAAATGAAGTGAAATCAGCAGATGTCCAAGTTTTGCAATCGAATACTTGTAACTGTACAATTATTTCGAATTTTAACACTCATTTCACAGCCTGACGATTTTGTTTCACACCCCAAAAATACTCCTAGGTTCCGTCTTTTGTATATAGCCAAAAAAAAATTAAGAAGTCTTTCACAATCGACATGATCGCTTCGTTATCAGATCCCTATCGAAGTTATCAAATGTACTTCGAATTCGGCGTATGACTTATTTTGATAAAGAGCCTATTACACTTTCGATTTTTTATCGTTCATCTACATTCCTGAGTGGATGTTGATTATCGCTCATAAAAACGATATTCATTAGTCTCATTGTTAGTTGTTCAATTGCAAAATTAACCAGATAAAAATATAAAAATATAATAACCCGATAAGACCTGATTACTTCTTAGATAAAAATTATGTCATCGAGTTCATTCGCGGCAGGACATCACCATGGGTCTAGTACTAAATTGCGTCGATGCAAGTAACGACATCAGGATCCATAAGAATAACCTTGCTGTAACGAAAATTACCTTTGTAATTCGGGTACTCTCGTAGACTATAAAAAAACCGACTTCAAAACCAAACTACTCAACCGATTTTGATGAAATTTACATGGGACCAATCTGAAAGTATACCCTATCGAATAAAAAAAGAATTTTCCAAATCGGTATAAACAACTATTGTTCAACAACAACAAACAACGGAGTTCTGAGTTAACAAACATAATAAAAAAAAATACAACCGAATTGAGAACCTCCTCCTTTTTTGAAGTCGGTTAAAAAAGGAGGAATCATCACGTCACTTATCATATGATTTAGTTTGTGAATTTATACGGATACATAAAAAATCACACGATAAATCATTCAGGCATGGCTCGTCAGATGTAATGTAAAAGAATTTTTACGGCACAGGCATTAAAAAGTCACTTTTTGACGCCTGTTTTCGTTCCGGCAAATGGCACTTTATACCGCTAAGTTCAAAGTTGCGGTATAAAGTCTTTATTCCGCAACTTTGATGCGCAGTTCAAAGTGCGCATGTCAAAGTTGCGGAATAAAGTCTTTATACCGCAGGTTACCCCCTCTCTATACGCAGTTCGTGCGGAACTCAACTGGCGTCAAAGTGACTATTAATGCCTTTTCCGTAAAAAATATTGTATGGGGCGCGCGCAGAAAGTAACTGTTCAGCAAGGTGATGTTTTTAGTACTCGCCGTTGCTTTACAAGACTCGCCTTCGGCTCGCCAGGTAAAACCAACGGCTCGTACGAAAAACATAACCTTACCGAATAAACAGTTACTTTCGGCGCATGCCACATAAATATCTATTACATGATAATTGATATAGTTCACCATATGATTTTTTATACAGATTATTCTGTGATTTTTTACATATTCGTTCAAATTCAAAAACTAAATTAGATGATAAATGACATGATGATTTCAGTCATAATATCAAGTTTCCAGTGGGGATAGACAACCTCGAGGCGACTTTTCACGCTCCCCACTCCTCACAATATAAGATAAGACGCTCAAGACAATTGGTACACAATGTGTATGTAATTAATCTGGCTACTGCTACGATGCGTTATCATTGGAGATTAAAAATAGTCTCTCATCGCAGCTCGTAGTGTTTATAATAACATACTTATGCGGCAGGTATCACAACAAAATATGCGATAATGTGTGATTTTCCGTCTCGTTTTCAACCGCTGAGCAATTAGCCGCAGTACATATTTTTGTAACGTTTGAATGATTATGAGACGAAAAATTATGAAACTTTTTGAAAATTTCCCGCATTCGTCGTGACCACTGCGGGCAGTGACTAAGATATCGCCTGATATCTGATGCGTCATGCGCAGAGGAAGTGAACGCAAGCCGGCATCGCATGATTCGGACGACTATACTGGACCATTCGTAGTTTTACGCAGAGAATGGAGCCGGTGACAATTCGGAACCATACAAATTTCGAATAAATCGCATATAGGTATAGAGAGATAACAAGTGATCGAGACAATTGAGTGCGGTTGTTGAACGAAATGTCATCGAGAAACATATCAGCGTTGAAGAATTTGTGTAAAAGTTTGACACGTCGTTTGAGCAATATTCATTGCGAATTTAAAATCCCGGACGTTTCTAACTGTGATCAGAATCAAAGTGATAATCCGAGGTAAAGTAGTCCTTCATTTTCTTCAGGATAATCGTTAAAGGTCCTATTGAATCTTGACGTACATTTTTTTATGATATATGTGATGCAATTGAGAAAAATACTGCCTCTGAGATCGAGATTCCCCCACTTTTTACTCGTAACGTAGAATCAGCTGATCGCGAAAATCGCTGAATGAAAGTCGAGGCAACGTATACGTTCGACCTTCTTACATGCTTTTCATGGCGATGATAAAACTACCATAACACGAAGTAAACTGAGGCGCTGGCTTATCTGACCGATAGGAAAACATCGCGTTAGTTTGCAACAATCGATAGGACAACAATTGTAGATAATATAACCACGCGAGAAAATATTTGTAAAGAAACGTCGCGGCGCCGACGCTGACGCCGAAGAGACTCGCGTCTTTTCGCGCCTGCGCTCGGCGATTAACGCGTCTGATATCTAGCTATCGTTTCTAGCTCGTCAGTTACAGGTTCAGAGCCAACAACCAAGCTGACAGTTCCCAACGAGAAGCCAGGTCGCACGAGTCAACCATGTCAAGTCTTGAACGTGATCAACTGGGACAACGGGGTCCCGAAAACGATGTCTGCGCCGGACTGACCCGGGGCTTGGATCACATAAAAAATCCCCAACTGAACAAGGTAGACTTTTGTTCTTACAATTTTTTACTATTTTATCCATAACACATCGACTGACGACTCATCTTCAATTTGGCATCGGGCGAGTGGATGATCTATATTTGTCGGTTCAACTACCGCGTACTACAGCGGAGGCACTTAGATCTGCGTACGCAAGTCATCAGATGGTCGATTTTATTCAGGTCTGGTCACTTCATAGATACCAGAAATAGTCCATTTTCGAACATCCTCGTTCCAGTTTTGATAAGTGGTGGAAAATTTTCTGTACCAAAAACCAGCTCAGTTTTGGCCCTGTTTCTGTATTCATCAGACACTTATTCCATTCAATTTATCAAACATATTAGATTTTCCAAGCCAATAGACTTTGGAAATTAACACAACGCTTTAGTCAATTTTTTGGAACCCCTAATTCTGCACCGCTTATTCGGTCATCTTCGAATTGCAAATTAAAAGTTTTAGGTCTATTTATAATTTCAATTTTCGCGCCACACTGTAAAAAATATTTGTTGTGAACTTCCAACGATATGTTTAAGTCACATTAAAAATCTGTTCCTAAATTCATAAAACATGCATAACGATTCACTTTGCTATATTAAATTTGTAATTTTACAAGACTTTCGTGTCGTTAATGTGTAGTTAATAATCACTTTGTGTGAATTTTTCGCCAATTTGGTAAATCGATCATAGTATGAAATGTCGTCCAAGAATTTCACTATTTCCTAGATACGGCAGGGAAAGTTTTCGCAGTCATAATAACACATCGACAGTGAAAAAAAGATGACGTGTTGATCGAAAGGTAGGATTCTCCAACGAGGATAAAATTATTTGTGAACCGCAATTCAAGATTCCGAGAACCCATCATCATAAACCACTGGAAAATACTCGCGTGTATTTTTGCACGTATACAGGTTACTTTTTTTTCAGCTGACGAGTCATAAAACATACACATTCGAGTCCACGAGTAAACCTACCGTGTTTAATTTCCCCCCCCCAATCAAAGTGAAATAGGCGCGAAAAAAAAATCCCGACGATTTGTGTCATTCAATACATCGTTGAAAAATTTTCCGTGAAAGCAAAAATATTTTTAGCTACCCCAGACGAACATGTGGTCATCTCAGAGACCTCCCCCAGCCATTAGCGTCGTGTGGAATCGAGGGGCTTCCATTTTTCACAATACTATCACCACGTGGATTCGAGGGTCTTGACCTTAGGGTTTTAGCGCTGTAAAGCTCGAAATTCGGCCAGGTAAGTCTCGCCGAGGGGTTAGGTTAGGTTAGGTTAGGATCGTGGTGTAACGGAGAGCGCTATTGATCCGTGGTACGTGGAGCACTGCGGATCCCAAAGAATCAACGGTCGCGAGGGCGGCTATGCCCGCGTCGATTTTAAGCCCGATTAGGCTTGGGGTCGAACTTTGCCCGGCAACCGTCTCCAGGGGAAGTTATTTTGCATGAAAGGTTCAACCAGGTCTTCCAGCCCTGGTCCCTCACCCTCACCCTCGTTCTCGTTCTCTTTCTCATTCTCATACCCGATCTATGTCATGGCGGACGCGACCGAAAGGACCTGGTGGACTCTGGTCCCTCGGCAGGAGGAACACGTGCCTCGTATACCCGAGGCGCTCCTGGCCATCGACGGAAGGGTACCAAAAAATACATTTCCACACCCAACCTACCCAAAGCACCAATCACGTACGCAAGCGTAGCTCTGCAACGTTCGTAATCTCGTAAGAATTATCGATGATCTCAGACCCGAGAAAAGCACGACACTTTGCCCTCAGATTTGATCTACTTATTTGAGTCTGTCGTTTTTTTTTTTTTTTATCGCACTATATCAGTGTTTGAGATTTTTTTTCCAATAATCACCGCGCGCACGCAACAATTCGTAGATACAATTGAAAAATGTATGTACAAAATTGACATCGTCTCAAGTGATGTGGAATATTTTGGTTGAAAGTGAAAGGTAGAGGAAGGGATTTTTCCATGTTTTATTAATTTGGATTTTTGATAATTAAATATCAATGGCTATACAGGATGAATTCCTATCGACTCGTTGATCTGAAGTTGGCTACAATTGTGAAACAAGCTTTCAGACATTTTTTTACCAATTAAAGCAGGATCTCAACATTTTTTATCGATCGATCTACAATCAATCGAATGCGTCTATAAGAGTTATCTCAGATTATTCTGGATTAGAATCGCTCTCATAATGAGTTTAATAACATCTGTTAATAATCGCCCTACTTTCGCATTTGAGAGATACTGCAAATCTTGATTGGTGAAAAGGATTTGTTCTAAAATATTTTGAATGCATGGCACCGACACCATGCAAACCTAATCATTCTTCTTGTGCACATTGTGAGCGTAAAATTTCGAAAACCTAGAAGCCATCGGATGATAATTTATCGAAATATGATGTGCGACCAGTATGAGGAGTGTTGGATTTGTCACTTCCTATGTAGGGCAATGACGGATTCAATCTTCGTCATTCTCATGGAATGTTACAGTACAATGAAACCCCGTTAATTGCAAGAGAAGTCCGCGTCATACTGCTCTACCTGCTGCTAACGGGGTCCACGGCTCCTCCATGTCTCACCTCAAGCGCATGTCTTTCACGCCTGCCATGCATCCGAAGTAGTGGGGGAGACGCCTTTAACGGAGTTTCACTAGAATGATACAGTGATACCTCCGAATAGGCGCCCTCTGAATAGGCTACCTTCCCCTAATCCTCGCTCGAGCGCTTCCCCCACTCACTCTGTTTACGAGCGTTCGGGCGCTTACCTCTGAATAGAGAACCCGTTGGAAAACGCTTCAATTCACTTATTTACATGGGTATATCACGCCAAAAACAACACAGACACGGGTTCTCTATTCAGAGGTAACGCCGGCGACGGACTCGAGGCGTGCCAGCGAGCTGTTGGTGGGGGAAAGTCAGTTCCAAGAATTTACTCCCCTAACCGCCTTCGAGGTAGCCTATTCAGAGGTATCACTGTATTTCAATGGCTAAAAAAGTTTGGAAACAAATATCCTGAACTTTCAGCGCATTTACCAAACGAAATATTATGAGTATAAATTATATTGCCTTATGTCTTGGAGTCGTCATAAAAATCCCAGCTGAAAACGTTTCGACTAGGTAAACAGCCCAAGTCCTATGCTTATACACAGGAGTTAAGCCTTTTACCCGAAACATTTTAAGATAGGACTTTTATAACTGTACACGGCATGTAATGCTTTATGTCACGTAGTCAAGCATAGATAAGATTTCTACTATTTCATTATTATTAATTCCAACCTGACAGGCATTAGGTTTCTCTGTGCTATTGACTGTCACAAATTTATATTAGAATCTTTATGTAGTATTGCTACATCGCCTATTTAATGGGATTCGATTTTCCACATGAAAAGATCCTTTCGCCTGTTCTTAATCAACGAGTATCGACGAAGCTGACAAAATTTTTTCATTCGAATGGCTTGACGTTACTAAACGAATAATGAAGTGCCTAAAATTTAGCTAGTTACTGTATGGGATTATAGGCCATGACCCTCGCGAACCATAGAAAAGTGTATCGCCGATATTATCGCAACGTATAAATTACAGTTCGAGCTCAGAGTGTCAAGTTCTCAGATGGACAGATTGAAAATCATGTTACGGATATATAAATCAATATCAAAGCCAGTGAATACGAGTCAACAAGCAGTCTATCGTGTATCTCGAGTATTGGGTAATGTATATTGCACCAACTGTTACGAAATCAATATCTGATCTTATCTATAACAGATTTTTTCGTTTATTAATAAGCATGGACTGTGAAGAAAATCAAATTGAAGACAGTTCTGATCGTATGTTTGTCGTAAAAATTTATCAGTAAAATTGTAGCGATAAGATCAAGCTTCCTCATTTCAATCGCGGAGTCTAATATGTGTTATAATTATAAGCGATACTCGACAATGATTGTGTAGTGGAAAATACGTGTCAAAATTAACGTTATGAAAGTAAGATGCCACCGGTAGTCCCATACTCAGAATTGATGAAACCTTTTTCTATGCAATGATATTCATAAACACACGACGTGAACGGGAATTCATTCGCTTACCAAAGTCCGATGACTGTCCGGGAAACAAACGAATGTATACCTCGTACCGTTGATCCTTGAACCTTTGTTCAGTTAGGTGTAATGTTTTCCATATTAGCATTGAAAATGCTTCCGTTTTCGGGTCAGTAGTGAGGTCTGTGGGATGAAATCTTGAAATGATGCAACGGAAGCGATGCAACGGAAGCGATGCAACGGAAGTAATGCAACGGAAGTGCGTAATGAAAAGTTGAAGAAATAAATAATAAAAGAACAAAAACAATAGAACGAGGGACATTTAGGTGATGTAGATTTCACTGTGCACATAATGATTCTTAGTGTAATCATAGATGGCAATAGTAATAGCGCAGCATGTTAATTAACCGCTGCGTGAAAAAAAGTTTATAAATAAATAAATGAACAAAAACAATAGAACGAGGGACATTTCGGTAATGTAGATTTCACGGTGCAAATGATGATTCGTAGTGTAATCATAGATGGCAATAATAATAGCGCAGCATGTAAATTCAGAGATTCAGATGAAAAAATGCACGAAAACTAAGATAACGAAGGACATTTTCAATGCATCAGCTGCTTGCGTTACATGCAAGATCTGTAAATTTATACTTTGAGTTTCATTCCAAAGTACATATTATATTCAAACGCATTTAAATTAGAGCCGGGTCATTTGAGGTAGAAGCTCTTTTCGTTGCTAAGCACGTGGGTATCGGACATTAAGAAAAATATTCTTTGCATATATCGCTGTGTTATGTGGCGTTTTGTTATTCACGAGACATAAAAATAATCGCAAGGGGCATGTCAATCAATTATGCAGCACTCACTCAAATGCATAATCAGTATTGTCTGGTCTCGGGACGTAGGACAAGGCATATAAATCAATGCGAACTAATCGCAAAATATGTCGTTACGCAACGCAAATATACACAGTCTGTAACCTGATTCGATAATTATACACTGCAAAAAGGCTTCAGTCCGATTACCGTTGATTAGGATCAATGACACGGTGTTAAAACAACCAGTGATCAGATTATTTTGTTATTTTACAATCAGCACCGGACTAGAAAAACAATGATTGATCAAGTATAGCGCGAGTAAAAAATATGCGTGTGTAGAACGGCTGTCTAGAAAAAGACAAGTCATTGCCTCTGACCCAAAGACAAATTGGTCAGGAACCATGTCGACAAACTTAAAATTTTCGATCATTTATGCGAGTAATGAGCATGGCCGTGAGATCGTTGAGATCATTAGAGCGTGCGAATCGAGAAACAATTGGCAAAATCTTGGTCAAGGGCACCTTTCCGCAGTTAATAGATGAATTGTTTTTTTGCCACATTGCAGGGTCATTTTGTAGATACAGGCAAAGATTTGAGTCGCGAGTATGACGATAACCCGATGATTCTCTTATTTTAAATTCATTCTTCATATGACACGAGAACTTGAATGACTGTCGTGACGAATGTAGCGTCTCCCTCATTTCAATGATTGACCCCCATCTCACTGTGAACCCTAGAATATTCATCAAATCTGAATAAGCACGTAGGTAAACAAAAAATGTGTCCATCACCTCCATGAGCCAAGTGAACAACAAGACAAAAAAGATTCATGAAAAAACCGTCAGGCGAAAAGGCCCAAGGTATGATAATTGCTTGACGTACGTTTGGAAGAGTACTTCGATTCCACTTAGCATCGGAATCGTGACGTTAAAACACTTCCCGGGATCTACAGTTGACATATCATGAATTAGATGTCTCGTCATGGAAAGTAATCGCCCAAAATTACAAATGATCACTGATTTTTTTCTTCGTCTTTGCCTCTCGTGACGTTGGAAGCGTTCAGTCTTGAGTCTATTTAGCCTTGCTAATAATCTTGGTTTTTCACAATCACCAGAAAATTCCTGGCGAATATTCATGGGAAAAGAATTTTGATAATGAGACCATTAGGGAATCGCGATCGACGGTCATTGTTCAAACTTTTACAGTTGGGCACATTAAGGGTGTCGAATTTTATAATTAACAAAGTCAGAATGTAGAAAGCAAGTTAGAGCAATTGGGATTTCCTAAAATACTTGAACTTAACTGACTCCATCAGCTACTGTTGATATTCAAGCAATCACGTAATACACTGGTCTGCCGGCACAAATCATTTTTTACTTTCTGACAGTAGCTTTACGTTAATTATGACCGCAAGGTAAAAACCAATTAGCCAATTGTATGATTGCCGGATATCCAGGCACTCAGGCATCGGCTAATCGCCGAGCTTGGGCCTTGCTCCAGATCAATGTAGATCATGGTGTGAACAGATCCTTGTCTCACCTTCGCGGGTTCTGAGTATTCAACGGTTCAATACTTTAATTTCAAGAATAATATCAAAATATCAATATTCAAAACAGATACAAGAATAAAAGGATTACGTAATAAAATTTACAACCATGACGTATTGAAGCAGACGAAAGAAAGATGACCAGAGATCGAAAGAACAAGTTTGCAAACATGGGCCTTTGTAGCCGGGAAAAATTATCTGATTCATTGCCTGACTCCGGTTTTATCGCCTTTCACTCTTACTCTGAGGCTAGCCGTTTGTCTCTTGACACAGAAATTTAATGGAGCTCTCTCAAGTGTCTTACGTCCGCGTGGAATCGAGTTGCGTCATGTTTTCAGTGGCTCTGTCAAGGGCATTCTGTCTCAGCTGCATTTCTCGCATCATTTGTACCATAAATGATTAGAAAAAAACTGAGATAAATATATGTCGTTACATCACGTACAACAACAGTTGTTATCGACGGGGAGCTATTGCCCCGGAACATGGTCAATCGGCACCAGACTGACTGTAGGAAACTTCTTAAATTAAAAAAATTGCAGCTGCGATTGAGCAAAAATGAAGATTTCAGCCATAAATTCTACAATAACAAAGATAACGAGCTGAACTTTTGTTGTCAATGAGTTTCTCGCCGAACAGTTAAACTTTCGTTCAAATTCCAGCTCAATTCGAATCTGACATCGATCGACCATGCTTATGCAACTATGGCCTTTGCACTAAGTGCCAGTACAAGTAATTAGTTCGCAATCAATTAAATCCACTCTCCACGGCTCTCTTAACCATTTTCCGAATTTTCAGATTTGTTCAGTTTGCCTTCTACTAGTAGCCGCAATGTTTTCTCCCCTTCTAAACTTTTTCTTCAAGAAATTATATAGTCGATCCACAATTGACGTAGCAGGAAAGGTGTATCGACTTGGCACATAGGTGACGATAAATTATTCACAGAATTTGAATTACTTTCGTACGTCATCAATATCACCCAGTCGATGTTGACAGAAGTGGACTTTAAGTTGTGAGAACTATTGTTGGGAAAAGAAAACAGAGAACTGCATTCTTGTCCATGGATAGTATATAGACCGTTTTATGAATCAGACATGCATGGTACAGTCATTTAAATGTTTACGTATGCTTCAGGGAATGGCCTTTACCATCGAGGAACGTCAAACGTTAGGCATTCACGGACTTCTACCTGCAGCCGTTAAGACTCAGGACGAACAACTGGAACTTTGCCGATTAAATTTGGACCGTTACACCGATGATCTGTCCAAGTACATTTACCTCACCGGGTTACTGGTAAGTTGTTAAACAGGGTTTGATATTGCTTGTGGTTATAGTGTAACCGACTTCAATGATAAATCCTACAAGCATATTAGACCGTTTCTTTTGTTTTTCATATTGATTAACACAATTGAACAATTTCCAGGACCGCAACGAGAGGCTGTTCTACCGTCTCCTGGGGGAGAACGTGGAGAAAATGATGCCCCTCGTCTACACCCCAACCGTAGGTCTTGCCTGTCAAAAGTTTGGCCTGATCTACCGCAGACCCCGAGGTTTGTTCATCAGCATCCATGACAAGGGTCACGTATACGATGTCATCAAGAACTGGCCCGAGCACGACGTTCGCGCGGTCGTCGTCACCGACGGTGAACGTATCCTGGGACTCGGGGATCTCGGAGCCCAAGGCATGGGGATTCCCATTGGAAAATTATCCCTTTACACAGCCTTGGCTGGCATCAAACCTCATCAATGCCTTCCCATCACTCTGGACGTCGGCACCAACACTCAGGTTAGGAAAAGATTGTTCTATATTCTCTTTCGACTGCGTACTTCACGTACAAGTCTGGGATGATTCTGACTGTCGTTCTTTCCTTCTGTCTTTCAGTCTCTCCTCGATGATCCTTTGTACATTGGTCACAGACACAGGCGCGTAACAGGCCAGGAATACGATGAATTCCTTGAAGAATTTATGCAAGCTATTGTAAAACGTTACGGCCAAAATACCCTCATACAGTTCGAAGATTTTGGCAACGCCAATGCCTTCAGACTGTTGATCAAATATCGCGACAGTTATTGTACGTTCAACGACGACATCCAAGGCACCGCATCCGTCGCAGTCGCCGGACTTTTGGCTTCCTTGAGGGTTACAAAAACGAAACTTTCCGATAATGTTATCGTCTTCCAAGGCGCTGGAGAGGTAAGCATGTTCTCGTAACTTATTCGTGCTCTTCTTCATTTGTTTGATTGAAGTTCGTCCAGAGATACATTCCATCACAATCACTCCTTGATGTAGTAATCTAATGACCATTAAAATACTAGGCAGCCCTTGGTATCGCCGGACTCTGCGTAATGGCGATGCAGAAGGAGGGCGTGAGTCTAGAAGATGCCAAAAACAAGATCTGGATGGTGGACTCGAAGGGTTTGATAGTGAAGGATCGTCCAGAGGGTGGAATAACCGAGCACAAATTACACTACGCGAGAAACGGTGATCCGATAAAAACCCTGGTGGAAGTTGTGAAGACCGCGAGGCCCACGGTTCTCATAGGAGCCGCGGCGATCGGGGGTGCTTTCACAACCGAAATACTCGAAGAGATGGGAAAGAACAATACAAAGCCGATCATATTCGCGCTCAGCAACCCAACAAGCAAAGCAGAGTGCACTGCGGAGCAGGCTTACGTCGCTACCAAGGTAAAGAATCAACTACTCAGAACATCAGTGTACTCGAAGCTATTTCAGGTGGCGCCAGGAGGCTCTGTCACTGCCTTAAGGTGAAATGAAAGTCACGTGACCTCGATATGATTTACACTTGGAATTTTCAAACGCTATTTTCTCAGCGAAAACACATTCGATTGATGTGAAATTGATATCAGTGATCTAGAAAAACTGAATGAAGGGCCTGCCAATCGTGGATTGACGAATATCGAAAGACATAATCAGAATTTTGTGTAACAATATTGTTCTGTAACCCAAGGAGGTGCTGCCCCTCGTGGAGAGAGGCAGCGGTTCCTTGGATTACGGAACAATATTGTTAAAAAACTGTTATTACGTCTCGATTTTTGAAAATCCACGATTGGCAGGCTCTTCATTGAGTTTTTCTACGTCACTGATATCAATTTCACATCAATCGAATGTGTTTTGGCTGAGAAAATAGCGTTTGGAAATTCTAAGTGTAAATCATATCGAGGTCACGTGACTTTCATTTCACCTTAAGTATGTTTGAGTGGCTGCACGAAATTAAGTGGCGCCACCGGCGGCGGAAAGCTGCGATTTCGAGCACCCGAGCGCTGGCGTCGATTTCCTTATCCCCTCCATCATTATGCACCCACTCAATTGTGTCAAAGCTACGAGAGCACATATCAATTGCATATTATTTGCAGGGCAAATGCATCTTTGCAAGTGGTTCGCCATTCGCTCCGGTGACTTACGAGGGTAGGACTTTCTACCCTGGTCAGGGCAACAACAGTTACATCTTCCCTGGAATAGCACTGGGCGCGGTGTGCGCTGGCATGCGCATCATCCCCGAAGAGACGTTCCTGATCGCTGCCGATGCCCTAGCCGCTATTGTAACAGAGGCAGATCTGGCCAGCGGTGGACTTTACCCACCTTTGAACGACATTCAGAAGTGTTCGACTGAGATTGCCGTTAAAGTCATGGAATACGCCTACAAGACTAGTGAGTATATTCGACGGCAGTATGGAAGAAGGTGACATCTCAAATTGTGCCAGAAGAACGTGACATCCCCTGTGTCTAAGGATGCATTGGCTGTGCATTCTCAACCAAAAGTGACTTTCGGCGACAATATTAAATACTTTGAGATAAGATAAAAATAGGAAAAAAAATCATCCATAATCAAGACGATGAGAGTATCAATTTTTAATGATAATAATGCCCGAAAGTTATCAAAAAATTGTTTAAAAAATTTTCAGGGAACGTTTATTTTCTTCATGTGAAATGAATTCATTGATTTTTCGCAAATTTGTAAATTTTCGAAAACTGGAATTAAAAAAAAAATACGAAAATTCTTTCAAAATTCATGTGTACACAGAAAAATCAATGAATTCATGTTACATGAAGAGAATAAACGTTCCCTGAAAATTTGTTAAACAATGTTTCGTTTGAACAATTTTTTGATAACTTTTGGGCATTATTATCATTAAAAATTGATACTCTCATCGTCTTGATTGTGGATGGTTCTTTTCCTATTTTTATCTTATCTCAAAGTATTTAATATTGTCGCAGTAAGTCACTTTTGGTTGAGAATGCACAGCCAATGCATCCTTAGACACAGCGGATGTCACGTTCTTCTGGCACAATTTGAGATGTCACCTTTTTCCATACTGCCGTCGATATTATCATCTTACTTGAAGAACGAAAAAAAAAATTCGTCGCATCATATAAAACGCTTCAAGCAATGAACAGTCTTTGCTGTTTCGGCCACAACTCGATCAGTCCATCGTCACTATTAAAGAAAAAGCATTTACTACGATTGTTCTTTTCCTTCATCAAATTCTGAACGAAAAGGAAAAGTGGTAGTGAATTCGTTGGATCGTTCTATTACAAAATTATTTATTTATATACTTTGAAACGAATGTTTCTACTCAAAAGAAGAAGAATAGTTGAAAGAACCTGAAGAAACACAGACGGAATTGATTTTTATAATTCGCAAATATCGAGATAGCTTCTTTATCGCGTAATTTGAGACTCAGAATATATAAATAAAATAAACATTCTTTTTCTTTGCAGAACTGGCTACTGTTCATCCGGAGCCGAAATCTTACAAGGACTTCATCAAGGCACAACTTTACGATACAAAGTACAAGCCGTCAGTACCTCCGACTTATTCCTGGCCTCAGTAGTAGAATATCAATCATTTCTTTATTATTATTGAGATAAAAATCCATTGAACGAAACACTAATTGTTATCACTTACTATTATTGAATATTGATAAAAGATTTTATATCATTGTTTGTTTTTTCTTCTTTTTATATATTTTAATGTGAATGTTAAGGCAATTGGTATATCCTTTCGTAATTTATAGTAGAGTTCTGTAATATTAAATAACGGGCGACAAGAAAAAAAATCATGTGCAATACCATTATGCATAAATTCTGTGATTCTGTAACTACATTGTTGTTAATTTTATTATTGTAATTAGTATTTGAATTTAAATTTGAAGAATTCTTCGCAATTTGTAAATTAAATTTTCTCATTATTCCTTAATTTTTTTGTTTTTGTTTTTCATGTAATATATTTCCTTTCGTAACTTTACTAAAAATATATTACACAACCTTTAAGTTGTACACATTAAAATAAAATGATCACTATATAACTACATTAATACTATACTTATTTTCCTCATTCATTTCCCAATTAATCATCATCGAATACGGGATCACGACAAATACGTGTCTGGTCGCGACGGTATTTCTCTCGAAATTTCTCATCTGGCAATTCATCGAATTTATCAGATCAATCTCTGAAGTAGGGGGGATGGCGTTTCGTGAATAAATCGGCAACGCAAAACTAGAATTATTTTTCTTTCGTTTTTCATTTCAAACATATTCATAATCATTATATATATATATACCACACATTCTGCAGTAGAAATCAAAATAATGTAAAATAATCATCAAGTACAAGTTAAGTTACTTAATAAGTGAGACAAAACCACAAGCTAACAATATTTATTAATTTCTTAGCTTTTCTTTTTCCCTTCGTTCTTCTATTTCACTTCACTTTTTCGTTTTTTTTTTCTTTTAAATCACGTGACGTGTCATATTTATTTACATGAGGTGGTTTAAAGTTAAAATAATAATTGTAATCAGTGAGGACATTATACATTATTCATATTTGCAGTTTTTTTTTCCGCTGTATCAATCATATCAAACAAAGAAAAAATATTAAGAT
Source organism: Euura saliciscinereae (assembly GCA_018420115.1). Lineage (NCBI taxonomy): Eukaryota > Metazoa > Arthropoda > Insecta > Hymenoptera > Tenthredinidae > Euura > Euura saliciscinereae. The sequence goes on along the minus strand of JAFFZH010010398.1, from coordinate 43,153 downwards.
AGAATTTTTTTTAACGAACTCAGTCCTTTTGTCAATCGAAAAACAAATTCAAAATTCATGGATATGACGATTATCCGATGGTTATATCATATTCGTTAACGTATTTTCTCTCTTTTATTCCATGTATTTGCTATTTTTTTGTCTTAAATCCTAATTCGTTTGTGATTATATAATTAATATTTTTCAACGTACCCGCCTCCCCCTTTCTGCACCTTGGGTGTATAGAATTTTCAAGGAAATACCGATTTGATTTACACATTCTGTTTTCCGTTTGCGGTATGGTTACCAAAAATTCCACAATTACGGAGAGTCTCGTAAAAAGACATCTACTAAATTAGGTACTCTCGGAATACGATAATACGCATCATAATTAATCATGAATTATACAACAGTAACTATAAAAATCACCAAGCGGTAATCTTTACTCAAGAGCCATTTGCCGTTAGACAAAGTGAGTTTAATAATAATAATAATAATAATAATAATAGAATAAAAGTATTAAAAATGTACAGAAGATGATTTTGAGTAGTTTCCTCATTTTATCGTTCTCTCGTTAAAAAAAAAAAAAACAACGTTCCTAAATTCAAGGGACACTGGACACTATTACTTTAGACTAAACGTAAACACCAGATCTTACGTGCCAGCACCGAGACCCTGCAATCGTCTTGTCTTCGATAATTAATAGCTTGTCTAGCTGACATACTGTGATATCAATCGATATCGAAAAGAAAAAAAAAACTACGAAAGCGATCGAAGTCTCTAAGAAAAAAAAAAAAAATCTAAGAATTTCTGGCACTGCTGACGAATTTTTCTTTCAATTAAGTCAAATAATTAACTTTTCAAAGATCGAGTATGTACAACATTGGGCAGGGTTGTAATAGTTAGTGACAGGATAAACTTTTGGCGAGATAGTGTCCGTTTAGCTAGGTGATTGGTCCCGTCTCTACCTTCATCGGGAAAGCGAATGAGATCTTTCGTGCGTTGTAACCGAATGATCACCGGCAGCTCTGAGATCGGGTAGTCGTTGAGATGCGGGTAAAGCGTCGAAGAAGGCATGATTCAACGCGTCCTTCAGTGTTATTCTCTGCGTTGGTTCGTACTCAAGCATTCGTCCAATCAGTTCGAACAGTTGCACGTGTTCCTCGTCGTCGGAGAGTAAATAACGCTGAAGCGATTGTAACGAAGATGGTGAAAATAATGATCCTTATGAGAACTAAAAAAAAAAACATATATCAACTCACGTGCAACGGCTTGCAGTTGTCCCTGACGTATCTTCCGCCAGAGCTCTTCTCATCCCAGTCCAATTTTCCGTGATAAAAGTATTTAGTTTTAGTCTTTCGAGCCATACGGTGAGGAATCGTCCCCAGTATCCTCTCCATCATCGCTAGGTGCTCCCGATTGTCGTGTGTTTGGAACAGTGTTATGCCAAGATATAATTCGAACAAAATACAGCCGATCGACCAGACGTCGCAAGGCTGCGCCCATCCTAATTCTGTAAAAATGTTCAAGTTTAGTTGATACTTTTCCTCCGAACGGTAAACGGAAGATACAAAGCAGGTATGTCGTCAAATTTACCTAAGATCACTTCCGGAGCTCTGTAATGCCTCGTGCTAACGATCGTGCTGTGATGTTCATGGTCGAAAGTGGCGCTGCCAAAGTCGATTAATCTGATGTCAGTTCTTTTGACGCGCCTTACGTCTATCCTCTTGAACAATAGAAACTTTTATAGAGGTAAACATCGGACGAACGGATGATGTTAGGGAGATTAGTAACGTCATGCAACTATTGACTCAAGGTACATGACGAGTGACGGAAAAATTTATGAGAATGCTAGTTGCGCCGAGGAAATGTGTGGTTCAATGAAATAGGGATGAATCTTCTTACCTTTTTGCTGTTGTAGGATATATCGTAATCCGAATCAACAAAGAGTATGTTTTCAGGCTTCAGGTCAGTGTGGGTGAGTTTAGTGTCGTGAAGAAATTTCACAGCATAACACATCTGGTAGCCCATGTGTCTGACGTGGTCCAATGGATAGGGCTGATAGTTGTTGTCTCTCTGCATGGTAAATTTGATCGATTAATGATAGTGAAACTGAGGATACATATATGGAGAAGACGGCGTCAATGATGCGTGACGAACTTACCAAAAAATCGAAAACGCTCAGTCCGAGCATTTCAAAGGCGATGCACATGTGACCGTGGTAATCGAACCAGTCCAGCATTTTAACGCATAAACTGTTGGAAGGAAAAGAGTTGATCAGCCTGGCTGTGGTGCTTGATTTACCTCACGTGAATCACTCGACGAAATGAGGATATCGTGTGTGAGATGATTCACGCGAATAGTAGTTTTCTCAATAAAGCAAGTTTCCACGTTTCAGGAAATGAGGAGTTTTAAACTCGGCTACTTTAAATAGACTGTGATGAAATACTAACTGTTGACACTCTGGATCCTTCAGAGCAATTTTCTCCAAAGCGTTTATCTCGAGTTTGGCAGCCTCTCTGTATTTCTCAACGTTTTTAATTATCTTCAAGGCCATCACGTGATCCCTAAAACAGATTATTAGAACGCACGTTAATTACACAGTCGATACTCTATACCTATGCCATAGAATTATAATTGGAACCCGATTCTCCTTAGATCTATTTTAATTGCAGCTATTACCTCAATTATATTTTTGTGGTATTTTATTCAACGTTTGAAAAAAAATTTGATGAAAACGTTCACACAATAGCCAGACGCCTCTTATTTCAGGTATCGAAGAACCAGATTCTAATTTTTCATTCTTTAATATCACATTGAACGTTGTTTTCTTATTATTATTTTTTTCCACAGATATTTTCAGCCACTGTTTTGTTGAAGTGGATAGGCAAAGCTGAATATTCAAATGTATTTTTAGAAAATCTAACGGTCGTCGTTCAACCACCAACCGGCGATCCCGGTCTGTCTATTTTTGGAACCAGTTTGCGTGTGAAATTTAATTTTCATGTCAATTCAAGCAGTCTAAGAAATCGGCTAATTCTAATGAATTCGGTAACAATTATTACCTAAAAGTATATAAATTTTACTTTCAGAGATAATATGATCGGTGAACTTACATTTGCATATCTTTAACTTTGACAACTTTTCCAAAGGTACCCTCGCCCAGGGTGGCCAGTACTTTATCTGTAAATTAAAAAATTGGGTAAGTATTTGGTAAAAACGAACCGATCACGATTGGAAGTTGTCGATGTCTGCGAAACGGCTTATTCTCGCTCACCTCAAGATAAGCCGCTCAACAAACTACTGCCGTGAGAATTGACAACCATCGCAGTATGTGAATGAAATAATTCGAAGAAAAGACAAGAAGATAAAAAATATTAAAATGATAACTTGTACACGCAAATACTATGAATACAATTTAGAACTTGACAACTGGATCGGCGTACAAATTCGACACTTCCAAAAGCGATAGGTCATGGTACAACAGCGAATGAATGCGTGGTATCCCTAAATTTCATTCATTAAACTCGAAAATATCAGTTTCAAATACCTTGTCAAAAAAAAAAAAATGAAAATATCATTTCCTTTATATCATCTCCCATTTAAACGTTTCCCTATGTTTCATTTCTTCATTTCATGTTTCCCAACACAAATGAAAAAAAATAATAATAACAATAAAATCGACAAATCTCACATCTCTACTTCGTTTTCTCTTATTCAATTATCCAGAGGGATGATATTTAAACTCGGAGTATTGTCAAAAGGAAATTCAATTTTTGTTCTCGCATCACATGTTCTTTCAAACCCAACATTAAATCAAATCCATGTTTAAAATTGAATGTAATATCGATTAGATCGATAATTTTTTCAAAATTGGTGAAAATTTTGTTTCGTTTGACTTGAATTTGACGCTGGGTCTCGGAAAATGTGATGTTTGTTAATGAAAAAAAACTGTTTATAGTAGGTATTATCCTCTCAATCTCTCCGTTCGTATATATGTATATAATTGTACAACTGCATCTGTAAAGGAACGTCAATTGACACGTGGCATTACCGCAATCTAAGGCGCGGGTGCCGATTCGAAAGATAGACGAATACAAAAAAAAAAAAAATTAAAATAAATAAATAAATAAAAAAATGAACACAAAAGTGAACCAACAAATGAATAATTTTTAGAAGACAGTAGAAAAATAAAAAATAATTAAATAACATTAGAAGTAGAAGTAGAAGTAAAGAAAAGACACGTGTCCGCGTGTCGTGACACACGTTCACGCCAATAGTTCAGGCACTTTACGGCTTTACGACAGTAATTGACTAATTGTGATAATATATGCGGTAGCATGCGATACAATTGACTGCTGCATAAATGTCGTGTATAGGATTAGCAATACTGTCGCCTGCACCGTACCGGACCCGTTCATTTCTTAAATCTACTACTGCAATTAGTGTATTCACGTATTAACGAACATCTATTTGCCAGGATGTCGCCGGATCGGTAAACAAGATGGCCATCTTCGTCATCCTCGACGGAGGGTGGTCGAGGGCTCTATAGTGACGAAGGGTAGTAGCGCGATTCGTCGGTATCACACATCCATGAATCCATTGTTCCAACGGTTCCATCAGTCCAGGAGGCGTCGGATCATCCGCAAAATACGGAATAACCACCAACGCGTCATGTGATTCCCAGAGATATCCAAGACGACGAGATAGCCGGACCACAGAGACCAACAGACCCGAGTCGTCGACGGAAACGCATGCGTCGCGGCGGCGTTTCACGTTCGTCATCGGGACGCACACGAGACGCGGACGGTAAGAGTATTTCACGTTTGGGGGTGTACCAGGTAGAGTCCACAGTAGTCATCAAAATCCAGTTGATTGACCATTCGTCATCATCAAAAGCAGAGCAGCCAGCCACCGTTCCAATACAACGGAGATGTAACCCAACAATCAGACAAAGAAGGGGAGAGGGCAAAATGGTTTGCCAAGTCAGAAACTTGTGGGTACGTGTGTGTTTGTTACCGCAATTACCATCGGTACAAATAAACTGTTACATATACATCTATATGTTCAATAACAAGCATTCTGGTACTCCAGTAAATAACGGATATATGTCAATATCATATTGTATATTACGGTACGATAAACCTCTGACAAATTTATACATGTATGTACGTCGATCCTGTGTCTGTCTGTGTGTGTACCGCATTTCCATGTTAGTGAAAATCTTCACGAAAGGAATCACCGCTTGTCTTTCCTTTGGCGAAAATTTCCATTTAGCTGAACAATATGTATGCAATGTCAAATGATATGTACACACACACACACACACACACGGATATAAGTTCGTAAATACGCGTATGTATAACGTAGTTTCATCTTTTCTTTTCACCAGCTGGTGGGTTGACAGACACGTGTGTATGACCGTGCAGTCATTTTTCGATCTCTTCTATTTTTTATTTTCTTTTTATACCTATCGTTTATCGGTTTTTTAATAGAAAAAAAAATGGTAAAGATTAGAAAAAAAATGGATAAGTAAATGAAACCAACCGACAGGTCATATGCTCATTTATTTACGTGAACTCGTCGCACGCGTGTATTATGTTTCATGCGGTTGCAGCAATATATAAGTTGGTTAATAATTAACGCGATATGTTATTCGGGGATCTCGATACTCATGGATCATAGCGCGGATCCAGAAGGTATTTTTTTCTTTTTGTGACGATTTACGGCTACACGAGGATCGTTATACCTGTGTATCATCATCACTTTGAATGGAAATATCTGCGATTTGTTCTTTTCATTTTCACGAATTGTTTCACGGTGCGAGACACGAGATGAAGAAAAAAAATGTAGAAAAACAGTTAAATAACAAGGGTGAAAAATAGAAATTTGAAAAAAAAAAAACAACTAAGATCCACGAGCTATAATTAATTTTACCTACATATTTCTTTTGGCATCTTTTCAGCAAAGTTTTCAAACGACGGGAAATTTTTTTGTCCCGAAAAATCTGAAATTTTACAGACGAATTTAAACTGTCGGTTTGACAATGTAATCTCAGAAGCTGGAGTTGAAATTCCGGATTAAATTTCACTCTACCATGGATGAAACATTTATGAAAACCAGGTCAAAAGTATCTTGTGCAGTTTCTTTCGTTGTCTCGTGTTTCTATTCAATTGGGATTCTGATGTCGAAGAATTAGTTACGAAATTACAGAAGTTGATCGTGTCTCGCACAGTAAAAAAAAAAAAAAATCTATCCAACAGACATGAATCAGTGACGATAATAGTTCACCGATAGAACGAGGATCGACGATCGAAAATGAACGTTAAAACGTAATGAGTGACCTAACTAACGTAATATTAGATATAGGTATAAAGAAAAAACTCTCACAGCAAACTCAGGCAGGCGTAGGGCGGACGGGATCAAGTGTTAGTTTAATTTCGAGTATCGAGTAATTCAAATGTCGAGTAACATGACTGTGAGCAGAAACGGCAGCAACAGGATCAGCAGCATCAGGATGATCAGCATCAGCAACACGTGTGACGAATTAAAAAAATCTGATCTCGAGCAAATTTAACACGAACGGCGTTAAACTCGTGCAGAACGTAATCGCTAATATTTAAATCCCGTGTTTCAATTACGGCAGACAACTTACAGTCGCCGATATATTTTCACCCGCAAACGGAACCCCCCGTTGATATTTCGAGGCTATTAATTCGGTCGTACTAATCGGTTTCAGTTGCGGTTGTTGCTGGCGTAATTTTGTCGTAACAGCATCGTTCGTAACGGTTGCACCACCTTCGCAAGCTGCAGCCGGTGTTGCCGGCGCGCTATCGAGAGCCGCGTACTTCATTATCAAACTCTGTATTTCCTTCCGTTTCGCCTCTCTTTCGGAAACCGCGAGATCCGCGGCGGTAGCCGCTACCTGTTCGATGGTACCGGTTGGAGTTCTATCAGGATCCACTAGATCCGGAGGATCAATGGACCTGGGATCGATCTCGACCGGCCTCAACTGCCTCGACGTCCTATCGACCTGTTCGCTGCGGCCGGTCCTGTGCGGTCGGGCCTTCCGCGAGGAACGATTATCCGCATGGCCGCTCTTGTGTCTTCCGTATCGTCTGAAAGATTCCGATGACAGAAGCGACCGTCTTTCGCCCGACCTGTGATAACCGGGTGTTTTTTCCCGTGGAAAACCGGCGGTCGTTACGTAAGGATAAGCCTTCTCGCTCAGTAGCACGTTGCAGTTAGACGAAGACGATATCTTCGCGACGCTTCCCGGCGGCGAGGATGGCTCGAGGGTCTTGTCATCCCTGCGATAACTACCGTCTCTTCTGTAATAGCTGTGATCGCGATCGAGCCGATGGGAATAACTGTCGTCCCGTTTCCTCGATCCGTATCTTTCCAAAACCGACGAGTACTTGTCCTCCAGACGAGACCTGGTGCTCCCTAGACTTGGGGCAGCGGACGACGAAGACTGATCAACGTTGTTTGACGGGCCGCGTACTCTGGTGGTGAGCCGTTGAAGAAGGCTCGAACATGAGTCGCTGAGGAGCTGGGTAACGCTGGTTGTCGAAGAACGGGAGTATCGGTTTCGCCTAGTAGAATTTTGCCGAGTGTTCGACATCTCGGACGCGATCTAAAGTAGGGCTTTTGGGGGATTCGAACTTATTCTCTTCGTTGAACAAACTCCAAGGTCACTTCAGGGTCACTCGAGGTCGACACTTTAAAACGAACACCACGTGATTCGCGGTTTCCGATTCACAACCTCATCAGCTAAGTTAACGGCAACTCTGACGTATCGACGACATCCGACATCGTCGTCGAAAGACTATTTTTCACGTTTTATGTATCACTTGATGTACCGTTTCATTCCGAAATACAAAATTTCGTCTATCTTCCGGTATGATAAGACCGAAGATGATAGTAAGAAAAGGTTCGAGTGGAATTTCAATTGACTCGCGGAAGTTATTCGTTCGCGACGAAACCGAGTGTCGTAGAACGAGAGGAACCGATGTCTCTCAAGATAAGTTGAGAGGAGGAGACGGTATAAGAAGAGGTCGCGTGTTGTCCCCCGAGAGAGATGCACTGAAGATACAACCTAGTCGACGTCCCGACCCGAACCGCCCCGCCAAATACTGTCGTACTAAAAATACCGACCAGCAGAACTGCTCCAACAACGCGTCCTCTAGGCAGCCACACAGTCGACGAGGAGGAAGGCCACCACCGTGGACAACCGATTACGTAAATTGTATTTGCCAACTTATTTTACAATATTTTCGGAAACGGCGTTGTTCAGTTGGTAAGCTCGGTTTCGCAGACCCCTACACTGTTGGCTTTCGACAAGCTCTTAAAATCTGACACTACGCTACCATTGTAGTCTAAAGAAGAAGTCGTCATACTTTCAGCCATGGTCTCTGTTGCAGATTTTTTTTTCGATTGACCGAGTAATTGGCTTGTTAAAGAGCGAAACAAACAGACATTGATTGATATCACGTGCAACCGAGTAGAGCCAGATGAATTGGAATTCGAAGAATCGCCAGTGATAATTGTATCGTTCAACCGACTGTATTCGACTGAGTCGTAGAATTGATCGAAATAATCGCGAAATTGGCGCAAGTTGACCATTTTGTTGATAGTGAGAAATTTGGTTATTTATAGACGGTATAGGCGAGACGCGGCAGCATCATGGTAGCAAGGTCGTGGTTCTCCATTCTCTACGCGAGTTTGGAAACTCGGTTGTTTCAACTTCCTATACGATTATAACGAGCTCGCAAGATTGATCATTCCTAGAGAGGGAAAAGACTCACGCGATAAATATATGATCCGCGTGGAAAGAGGTCGGCGGATAAGTTAACCGCGATCTTAATAGCTCTTGAGATATGTTCGGTAGCGCCCAACGCTACTGCGTACATTATTTACCCTGGTGCGAATCAGAAACCGACCTAGATTTATAAATGAATCACTGTACACGTCTTCTTCTCTGACTACGTTTGGCTCGAAAAGTTGTCGATGAACGTTACTGAACCAAATCATTCACATTACCGCAGCATCTGCAGCTGCAGCAGTCGATTCGATATCGTTATTTATCTCCCTTATCGCGCGTCTCGTACACAAGGCGTCCGTCAATTTAGTATCAAGACAAGAACAAAACAACTTTATTGACGGAATGTGTTACCACAGGTAAGTTAGCAGAAATTTTGAGTTAACGGTGTTAATCCATCAAATAACGAGCACGAAGATTCCCTTATTCGTTTATTCTTCAATTTTAAGTTTAATCAGAGCGAGCGCTACCTCGGACGTCGAAGTTTCGGATTCGGGGGTAACGTCGATTCGAGTCGTTTCGATTTCGGTATAGTGACCGTCGGTGCAGGCCATCGTCGCCCTAGTACAAGGCTGCGTCAGTCTCCAACTAGCCACCCAGCCAGTGGCAGCGGTCGCAGCTGACGGCGACTGGGACGGCCACCAAGAAGATTGTCGACGATTTGACATCGGCGAGGAAGCAGCCTCGTGGCCTAGCATGGTCCACCTCGATTCCATCTCGAGTACGCGTTCCTCGTAAATCCTTCAGAAACGAGTATCTCGCATGCTCCACAACACTTATTTGAATTTAATGTACCAGAATTTCACAACAACTTCGCCCGCGTGACGCGTTTTTGTAGTAGCTGCAGTTCATCGCGTATTTTTCATTGCTAGTGATAACGATGAACGCGATTTCCTCGATCTCCAGCGTTTGGTGTTTCTTCCCCGGCTGGTCAACCTCCGGCGAGCCGGCTAGCCGGTAGGATCTTGGTGGACGCTGCTCCAGCCATCTGGCACAAGCTAGTACTGAACCGCTGCAAAACGGCTGACGAGTTTCATCGAAAATAGCCACTGTTCGAAAATAGAACCGAAGAAAGAACGAACGAAACCATCTCGCAACAGTCAGCGGACCATCGTACCGAGACTGCATGCAGCGCCAGCTACCTCCGCGTCCGCGTTCATTCGCGAACGACGACTCCTTGCTCATTCTTAATTCGGAATTAAAAGAGATCGTAAAATGAACGGCTAGCGATCAACGCGATGATAATCCGTTAAACTTACGCTGCTCCTCACAGTCAATTACAACTACGTTCATGGGTACAGAAAGCCTGGGGGTGATTAGTGAGAGTAATTTCATTTTCGATAATTGATCCGACGATACACAGGTACTGATATCGATGATCGATCTATGAGCGGTTGATGGTGGGTGTGGGATTCCTTCTTGGATAGAAAGTTGAAAAAAAAATAAATAAAAACCAAGTCATCAAGAAATACGGAAACTTCCGATTTCCGTTCCGATGAAATGAAAACACGGGGACTTATAAAGAGACACGAATTTGAAACTGACCTGACTCCTGGATGGTGACCTGTGACGATGCCGCGACGGCTCGTTGTCCGGTGACAGGGATCCGTGGTGACGATGTGCACGCGTTCGACGACTCGTTGCAGCGGGAGCGTGATGCGCTCGTTCTCTGTGCTGCGTGTGCTGGGTGTGCTGAGTATGCTGCGTGTGCTGGGCCGTGTGCTGGGTGTGCTGAGTGTGCTGGCGTCCACTCGACGGTGAACGACGATGACTGCGTTTGTAACGACGTTCGACGCTGGTTCCACGCTCGTGCTGGGCTCGGGACCTCAGGACTCTCTCGTCACTGAAACGAGATATTGAATTTCATTGAAAATTTTACTATACTTTTCAGTGTCGGCGTATTCGAGGTTCGAGTAAACGGAGCAATTCGATTGCTGAAAAGCGACGTTCCAAATTTTGCCACCAGTATCTGTAAATAGATCCGCCGTTTCTAATATTACTTTAGTGGAATCACCGACACGCGCCACGCAATCACTTCAAATTCGTTCATGTTCATTTATAACTCGGCTCGTGGCGGACGGATATGACACTCGTGAAGCATCAACGACGTTTATTCAACGCTATTCGCCTCAGGTCTAGTAGTTTCAAGTATACATTGTGCATCATTGATTTGTTTAAACAATAATAACCGAGCACTCAAACTCCATACTATCCGCGTAGTGATAGTATGCGTAGTCATGTGCGCCACGAGATATGAAAGGTCGAGGAAACTGATAACCTTTACATTGAATCGCGTCTGTCTACGAAGTTGGCTCGTCGAAAGTCAATACACAATTATTATTCAAGTTGTGACACGGGAAATGCGTTGAACGTTCATTCTCGTCGAAAATAGCGAGACAAAATATGGTGGCCACTGTAAAGAGTAAAAGAAAACCCTTTACTTTTCCTGAACAAATTGTAATTTTCTCGTGACTAAAATTCGGAAGAATTAGTAGTGGCTATTCGAGTATGTAATGAATAATGATCTGAATCAATGGTGAAAGAAAATGATTTTTGAGAACACTCTGTTTCATTCTGTCTTGTTTTTTAATACCACCAAATTTTTTGCTTCTTTGATGACCATGTGAGTTTACTTGACACTTTTGAATGTCACACAATGTCCATTGGGAGACAGTTAATTAGGGTGGCCATGATTGAATTAATTCTCGGACAAAACTAAGCCACGGTATTTCGAAGGATTTGGAGAATGATGGAAAGGACACGACAGGACAGTAGCCTTGAAAGTAGCAATGAAACCTCCTGCAGCACTGTGTATGTATGTAGATTGAGTCGTCTAGTTACAGGTATAGTCATGAAGGAACAGGTACACTGGGCCACGAGTTTACTCTTTGGAGGGCAAAGACTTGGGGGATTATGTAAATTGAATTAGACTCTATTCAACTTGACCTAGGACTTGATTGAAACATTGTGTGCAGCACGAACGAGAGTGGTCATGTACCCCTTCTCTCCAGCCTAATTTATTCCTTGAACGTCCTCGAAAACGTTATTCATACGATAATTGTATATACGCCCCTATGAAAGTATTACGACTAATAACTGTGTGGGTTCACAGAGATTTATCTACGCCTTAAAATGATCAGGAAACACATAATTCATTCTTCGAACGTTTGTTCGGTCTTCAATCACTGGGAGTACCAGAATCTTATAGAATATAGACAATGAAAAAGTACCATGTCAATTGAAAAAAACTAATTGCTTCGGAAAAATTTATGTCATGATCAACTCCGACAATTGATACCAGACTTAGTTTTCATTTATTTGGCATATGGAACGTATACCTATATTATTACTAGAGCACTTGAAAGTTTCCACGAGGAGAAAGGTAAATGATATAAAGGGAAAATAAGAATCGATTCAGTAAGCTTTCAAGTCATCACGACGTAGATAATGAATGAGAATCAGATCGGAAGTGCGAACAGCATAAGGTTTTGTGGAACCATAAAAGTCTTATCCCTTCCTGAGAAAATTCTTGTTTCTGGCCAGAGGCCAAAGGCCTTGGGAAACTCTTGTGAGAATTCAGAATAGACAGGGCACGCGGTATGTGGGTCAGGTGGCAATCGGTAGGTAACTTCCCTAAACAAGAAAAAAAAAATAAGAATAAGCAACAAAGTAAACGAGAACATCCTAGGTGAGCACGATGAAAACTACGGTAAGGTGCACTTCCGAATTGACCCACCCAAAATTCTCAAACGTCGTGCATAAATGAGGCTTTGTACTGCAACTCGTGCTTACATAGCTTCACCTTTCTCGCAAAACAGTGCCGCAGGTAGACACGGACATCTTGAACTGATCAATGTTCGGGAAATTTTTAGGCAATTCATTTGGGTTTCTAATGAGTAACGAACTTCAACATGGTAACAAAAAATGCGGCATTTAATGATCGTAGGTACAATTAAATGGCAGATTTAGGATCATTTCATTCTGGCTATGACGACACTGAAAAGATAAGGATGACCTCATGTCGATAGAAGCTGGTATGATGTCAATGTTGGTAGCATAGCAACTTATTATACACGAGAGTTTCCAAAAATGTTGATAATGTGATATGATTACTGTTCATTCTTATCAATTTCCAGGACTTTGAGAATCCTGGGATCGGGCGTTACGGTGCATTGTGATTACTTTTTGTGATACTTTACCTCGGCATCCAAGACGCGAGTGCAACGTAAAGTACCGGCATCTTTCACGTCCCGAATCGAGTGTATGGAGTCCGATGTTCTTATCAATAACGTAAAAATTCAGCGTGATTGAATTGATATCAGTGACTAATTATGTCACTTCGCTTATCGTTTTTTGTTATTTATAAATATAAATTCACGCCGCTGTATACATGGTGGCTGCTTCGAGAAGAACTAGTCGATGAATACACGAGGATTAACATATCTTCAATTTGTCCCTTTTATTTTACAGATCTTCTGTGAATTTGTCAGAACGGTATTCGTGATAGCTAACCGGCCGAGTCGAGACAGTTTCAGGTCTAGTTCTATTCTGGTATATCTAGTTCTAGACTTGGCGTAACGGGAGATGAAAATACGACAAATACGTCCTGCTGAATTACGGGATGCAACAACTCCTATGACCCGTAACGTTACCGGAAGTAGAAGCACAAAATTCGAAAATAAAAAGGACCAAATAAATACTACACAGACGAAATGTTGGACCCCAGTCATAGGTCACGTTCTTCGATCGGTTCAAAAGATTCGATTTCTATTATTAAACTCTCAGTCGCTTCGCAAATGGCGTATCAAGTACGAATCGAACGAAGGTTGAATTACGACTGGACATCTGGTTCGCTTAATCGTCCCGAGATAATGTGTAGCAAATATGAATCCATGTATGATTTTGTCGTCGAATAAATAAGAATAAAATAACCATCAGTCCATCGTGTATCCAATGTTAAACTGATTCATACTTGAAGTAGGAGCAAATAAAAATGCAAGGGTCGCGGCACCAAGATCGTGCAAGACAAATAAGTCAATAATCGACAAAGTGATATTAATCGACGATTCAGAGTCCAAGCACGTATGTGATAATCAATCGTTATTTTTTCTCGCTTCAACTGCATGCTGTTGTCAAATGACCGAAGAACTAGTCAATGTACAATCGAGTAGCACGTTAATTCACTGATCAAACAACCGATTGAAGAATTTAAATGCCATTTATATTCGAGATATGGTCTCGATTATTCATGATCCTACGGTCATATCAATTCCGACCCAACGTTGCAGCAGAGGATTCTCTCATTCCTTTGTGCTCAGGATCAGACTGAGTGGTATTTTCTCTTGACAAGGGGCATTCTGGTTCAAATTCGAGATTGTGGGGAAGGAAAGAAGAACGTAACACCGATTGATCACATTCCAATTAACCAAATCGTCGATAAGCCGAAGCTCGAGAAAATTGGAGTCTTTTAAACCAGATTTTTTGGACTCTATTAAAAATCCATCTATCATAATTATAAAGGATCAGCGAATTAAGCATCGAGAACAGAATGTGTGTTTTACGATTTAACCAATGTGTATATGTACTAATAATAGATAAATTTGCCCGACCCGTTCGTTGTATCGCCGTTGGCGATCTCCGCGCACTAAATCACTGCCAAATATGGACGATCATGGCGTTATGGCGAAATCGACCTTGCCAAGTTAATTGCTTGATTATTGCTAGGATTTTCGTACTAAACCGATACCTAAGCCAAGGAGAAGGAAGTACAAGCGTTTTGGCTTGGCGTCAGAAGACAATCGAAATAGCGGCAAACAAAAAATATGCTGGTGGTATAAAAAAATTTCGTCGAAAAAAGTGAAACATCAAGCATGAGGTAATTAAAATTCACAGAGGACCCGAGGAATGGGAATAAATGATCTAATATTCCGTGCAGATATTTAAGGCACGTTGATGACGCGCGGTTCCCCAACCCCGGCGCCTTCTTCGTGATCATTTGCACAATATTAACGGAACAATGGATCTGCACTTCCGCTTTGATAATTTTGAATTCATAATTAACCGCAGTACAAAGGAATTAAATCGCATAATCAAACTTTAGGGAAGAACCAGCAAAGAAAAAAACTGCTTCTATCAAGTAAAACGTGCGTCACTGACCTCAGATCAGAAAAAACAAACAAGAAAGAAGAACAGCTCGTAACCAAAATGCTTCGTTTGGAGAACAAAAAGAAAAATGAATCGCAAGAACGTGACTCATAACGTGGGACCAGGACGCTTTACACACTGTCAGTAATTTCAAAGACACTTTCGATCGGTATTTCTCGGAAAACAGAGTTGCACTCGGATCAGTTTGTTGGAAATCGTCTAACAAACGGTCAAGCGAACCAGAATCATATCCGAGTTATATTTGTCATTCACACTCCGAGTCTCCACCTACTCGATGCACGTCCAAAGCACAGACTGACTGGCCGTACACTCCATGGGAAGATCGCAACTCGGGTTTGTCCGTAGAGTCTATGACGGAGAAATAAAGTGGAGGGTTTCGCCTTGGACGCGGCATTGGCCGCGAATCAGGGCGTCGGTACATCTCTTTCTTCAATTAAATTGCTCAATTTAAAATGAATACTACTTATAACACACCGTGTGTAATCAAGGTTCTTTTTTACCCGCGACATTATCAGCTTTTTCCCTTTTCGAATACGACTTTGATCGACGCGGAGCGAAATAACGCGAGTATCGATGATCGATTAGTGCGAAAAGTCAGGCTTCAAGTGCGCGTCGTTGGTTGTAATAAATTGTATCACTTATGTTTATTACTTTGATACAAGATAATAAATGAACATGAGTAATCATTACGAAAGAACATCCAGAAACCTTAAATGGGCTGTGTGCAGACGTTGAGGCCTTGTGAAGAGATATACGCGTGGTACTAATTGAAACGAATACTCGGACGACGGCTATTCCAGTATTTCCGATTAATTATTGCCCCCAGTACCCGACGATCAGACGCACACGTATCAATCAAGCGATCGAATGTCAGGTTCAGGGCGATATTTCATTTCGTTATCTTTTCAGAGTTTTTCCCCGTTTCCCGTCGATTCAACGATGGTTCGGTAAAATGGTAAATATTGGCAGTACTCCAGACCAAGCGATAATCTCTTCGAGTGAGACACATTTCTGACACGTCAATTGCTAGCTTATATACGTACCATTTTTGTTTCGAGTAACTGCAAATGCTGCCGCAATCAAATTTCACCATTTTAGAAAAATAAATAAGAAAAATCTGTCACTAGCCAACAACTGTAGTCACGAGTCAGAAACAAAATAGGTTGATCGACCGCTTCGCAGCGTCGAGACTGGTGACTAACCACGGCAGTGGCGACGGGCTTGATTATGATAAGACTTTGGCAAGGCATCATCGTCAATTTTTTTAATCTAGATTCTTATCTCGCACCGCGGCTTCCGTGGCAATGGCTTCGTTTTTTGAAACAAGGTAACGGTAGCATTTTACAATTTTGAATCTAATCCGTGACATTGAGCCAGTTTCTTTATCACGATAAATGGAGTTCACGCGACTTGAAGGAAAAAAAAAGGAATGTCATACTCAACCCGTGATTGACCCGGATTCATTCTTCGATCGAATAATTCGAGTAGTAAATGGGCAAAAACCGGAAAAATGTATAAACAAACATCAAGTACCAAACAATTTTTTCATCAAAGTACTACAACTCGAGAGTATCGTGCTAAATTTTTACGAAAAAATATTAAAAATTGAAAGTTATGCATTTTTTAGTAGAAAACAGTTTTTTTCTGAACATTTTTTGTCCGGATTTTTTTTTTTAGTAGTTAAAAACGAAAAAATTTACAGTTCAATCGATGAGAGATTTCTCAATGTTAAAATTATGTACTCTGAATTTTTACCGGTGTGACTATTAAAAAAAAACCAAGATTTCCTCATCGTGAGAGCAGAGAAAATTCGATGAAAACAACAACCGATGAGTGTAAGTTAATGAGAGGAAAGTCTAAGGTATGATAAACTAAACTTTCTATCCATAGTTTAAAGTGTGATTATCTTCATTGCGAATACTTCGAAATCACGCAACTGTTTGCAGCTTGTAACCAATGATTAGCCTTCTCGTGCTACATCTCGGTATTTATAGGACCTACATAGGGTTCGCGTAATGAAAGTCGGACACTTTCCATACGAACAGTTGCCCACTGACACTGACACTGAGTACCGCGTAGGTACGCCTCGGTGCAATTTACTCACGTCTTTGTATTACCTAACGCTAATTCTCGATACCAATTTACGTAATTTGGAATCTACGTCGTTGACAAATTTTAAACAAAGTTATGCAAATTATATGGACAAAAATTCTGTTGATATCCAATTTCATGATTTCAATCACTCATCGAGTCGTAGTGAAAAAGGTCGTATGGTTGTCAATTTTTTTTTTTCGTTATTGTTGTTGTGGTTTGAAAACATTCGAGTATCTCCACAACAGTTGAAGGTTGAAAAATTGATCAGTTAACAGGACAAGGTTCTAAGCAGTGACGAGAGTCCTTTGTACAATGCAAATGCCAGAGGGAGGTGTTGCAAATGATTTATTTTCGGGGCTGGTAGCAGTAGAGTGCTCCAAACTCACGATCAGTGAGAAATAATGAGTTTTTTACTCCAAAAAGCGACTTTTAAGAATCAATTATTGTTCAGTAACTACATGAACAGGAGTTACAATCGTGTCGTAATTCTGATCGGAGTAGAATGAATACAATATTGATTTGAAACAATTATTTGATCAATTAAATCATTCGTAATAAAATATATTTTTTTGATTTTGTGAGATACACAAAGTCTTACCTTAATCCGAGATTACAGTAGGACATAGAAAAAAAAAACAGATTTGAAGGTACAAAAAATTGATATTTTTGCAGTACGAAGCTGAATTGGGTCCAGAAAAGTGACTCAAGTGATCAAATACTGGAAAAAGTTACTCCGATGGCGAAAAGTGACTAATAGTGAGAAACGTGACCAGCTACCATCCCTGGATTTGGGTTCCAAGTCTCGAGGATGCAATTAAACACCGAATTTTTATCAACCGTAGAAAATCAAGTATCGAACGTCAGACGCATACTTTTCTATAATTTTCTTTTTTCCAGTGTAAATTATATCCATACGTATCAAGGAAGGACATCAATTTTCGGTTGATAGATTGTTTGATACCAATTTCGATAAATCATTCACTCTTTTTCATTAAAGAGACGAGTCGGCACACATGGTACCAGCTTTCAGACAAATTAATGAAAAAATTCAACTATGAATAATGTGTAGGGTGCTGATCAATACCTCGGTCCAAGCAAGCGGACCACGAAGGCATGAATATTACAGCGACAGTCATTCGTCATATCACATCGGCGCGACAAAACAATAAAACTTTTATGTTACGAAGCAACAAGATATCGTCGACTCCCAAAAGTATTCCCTTTACCAGTGACCAACTTTTCTGAAGGGACCAATTTTCAGATTTGTCATCAGAGGTGCGAGTCTCCGTCGGCAGCTCGAAGCAAGGGTCAAGCCGCAAGTTGAGGTACAGACCATTCTGTAATGCCTGAGAGTTTAATCAAGTAATTAAAAACTGAAGGTTCAAATTGTTCATTCTGAACTGAAAATTGCAAGGATAAGCAGCATGTTGTCCAAGTTTAGAGTCGACAAATTTTGGTCAAATCCGAATGGCGTGTGAGGCGAACAGAAACTAAGACTTTGCACCTCGTTGGTGGAATACCTCACATCCCATAGGATAACTTGGCTAAGGAACATGTCGCGTGTCTAATGGCATAAAGACGTAAGCGCCATTATACGACTTTTTGCTGTTCGTAACGGCAAAAGGTCATATAATTATTTTATTTTTTTGTATTTGGGATAAAAACCCGAAGATTCGTTCATAAACGTTGAAATTTAATATTAGGTCAATTAAAAGCAGAAGGTCGTAACCACCATTAATATAAATAAAGAAACTGCGCCTACGACCTTCTGCTTTTAACTACCAATATTTTTTATCGAATTTTTTTTAAATGGTCGTTCTTTCAACTTATCTTTGCGTTTCACGAGTTTTTACAGCTATTTGAAAAAATCATGATAAATGAAAAAAAAATTGCGCTTACAACCTTCTGCTTTTATCTTAGTATTTTTTTTCATACACTTTTCGAAACAGTCGTTTTTCCGATTTATCTTTGCGTTTTACGAGTTTTGACAGCTATTTGGAAAAATCATAAAAAATCATGAATAAAAAATAATACGACGTTTTGCCTTTGCGTTGTTTTTTAATTTTCCTTGAAAATTGTAATGCCTGAACGATGTATCCGCCAAACTTACGACCTTTTGCACTTACATTTTTCGATCTCGTAATTTAAATTGATCTATACGTTTTGACCGTTTTTAGAGCGAATGGCGTGAAAAAAAAAAATTATACGACCTTTTGCCACCAAAATCGCGTTTTTGGCGCTTACGACCTTATGCCATTAGACACGCGATGTGTATTGATGATCAATTTTCTATCGCTAGTAGCAGAGACTCGCTCTTTGAATCCTGTTGAATCAATTATTGATACAGTAAAAATCGGATGCTCGTCGGAGACTCTCGAATTAAAAAGTACAGAAGAGCATAGTTCCGAACTGAAAAGCACCGAAATAACAGTTTAGCACGGTTTTTTCCAACAAGCATTCGGCAAAACTGTGCAAAACTCTTATTTCGGTACTTTTCATTTTGGAATTATGCCTTTCGGTACTTTCAAATTATTAATTAATTAATCTGATTCCTGACGAGATGACGTCTCGTTCTCATATACAGAGGCTGAAGTAACTGATAAATGACTTGCTGTTGCTTATGGTAGTAATAGCGACTATTGATCAGCACCCTATGCGCATTACCGATGGTTCCATTTTTGGCCAAAAGCCAGTTTTCGCAAATAAGATATACGTGAAGTCCTCTCGCATATTGGGTACTAGCTTGTGATATAATGAAGAGAGACCACGATAATCCGAATATGAATTAGCATGTAATACTTGGAATCGATTTAAAATTGGTTCAGACCACATGGCGACTTCGATGGCTAATGTAAAATAACGAGATATATTTAATCGATAATAACCATGCACAGTGTGAAAAGTCAGGTGTGTCAATTGTTATAATAAAAATAAATTATTGAAAAAATTTGTCAGAAAAATAAAAATATTCTATGTCATAATGGCTATCTTCGAACTGTTTTTTGTATCAGTATCTAGCATCATTACTTCACTCCAATAAAGTCCTCGTGACAAAAAATATTTTATTGTTCCCAGGATTTTGTTTTCAATAATTTATTGCCAGAGAACAAAAAAGAAACACGAGGCAACGGAGAATTTTACCATAATTTTGTGACACCTTGGACTAGGTTCACTAAAGTTTTCAAGTTAATCGAGTAGACCCTGAGACAATTCCTTTAATCACATCTCAGAATCAATCAGGGTCTGAAACTCCGGAAAACTCATCGCAAGATACTAAGGAACGAGATTCACCCAACTCCTTACACCATGAATAATAAAAAGCAGAGATAATTCCAATTGTTGTGGTGACTCAGCATTGGTACGCTTTTTGGAGCACAAGATTCCCTGACTTTTCGAGGTTTGATATGAGATTTTTCCAGTTAATTTCCAATGGCTAAAAACCTTGTCGGCCCATTAATACTGACAAAGTTGACAAACACAACATTGAATGTTCTTCAAGGAAAGTGAATCCATTTTCAAATCATCATCGATACACATAATGTTCTCAAGTGATAAATTCCAGTCCTATTTTCGAGATTCCCTTACTTTTCCCTGACCTCTCCCCGTTATATGAATTTCCCTGACTTTTCCCGGTTTGCTCTGTGCGTCCAACCCTGTGACTCTATCACTCGCATCTTTACACTTTCAGTTTGTAAAAACCTCAGGGAGACGGAAAAAATCGAATTATACTTTCTTTCCATTTTTCTGTCTCCCTGAGGTTTCCCCGAGGAAAACTGATAATTCCAACTCTGAAAATGAGTGACTGTATCCCCAGCTGAAATTTTGAACAGGATAAATGTAATAATCTCAATGTCCAAGATTTCCTGTTTTTACGTATCGTAGATCATTTCAAACAAACAATAATAGAAAATATACTCCAAAAGTTGACCGACGAACACAACGTCGATACAAAATCTAGAAAAAAAAACTGTACAGTATAGAAAAACCACCCACCTGTAGGTCCCCTTGCTGTGCGGACTGTCGTAGTTATCGATGCGCCTCCGCTTGTGTTCATACTGAGGAGATACCGCCGAACGTGAGCCGGTTCTTGAACCGCTACGTGAACGATGGCGCCTCCTAGTTCGTGGCATCTGGATAAAGAAAAATCGATTCCTCAGGTATAACAAGTAAAGACCGATCTCATTTGATAATGATCAACGCAGTAAGTGGCTGGCTACGACTCCGATGAAAAAAATATCATCAATCCCCTCTATAATGTAAAATTGATTCCCCCCCCCCCCCCCCCTAAACAAACGTTCAGACGAGACGACAAGTAACGGTAATCAAAGGATCAAAGGTGGCGAACGATTTTGTACAAATAAACAGTTGGAAATGGTGTCCCAGATGCGTGGATGACGAAGAATGAGGTGATAAATGTTATTTTATAATTATAAATGTGAGAAACAAGACGTTAAGGAAAATGTAACAACGTGCAGACATTCTGTATGAAAAAATAAAAGAAAAAAAAAGAATCAATGTTAATGAAAAAAAAAACACCCGAACCTTGAAAGATGCGAAATCCATGTTGGACATTCAGCTGAACGAAGAAAGTGTTCGATAAACTTGTTTAGATGTATAAAAATCGTAGTTAATTAAACGTTGACGGTAATTTATCTGGATATACAACAGCAGGTGAAGTAAGGCCGAGTTATATATATATATTTATTGTCCCTCTCTGTCTTTCCTCTTTTTATTATGTGGTTCTGACCATACGTTGTACGAGAAGTTTCAACGGTCGGCCATCTTGGAGGCTCAATATCCACACAGAAATGATAGACGCACGCGCAATTTTTATCTAAATATTAGGCTCCATTTCAATGATTATTATTACTTAACGATAAACAATTGACGTTTACTTACGTTTGATATATAAAATATGCTCAAATGATTCCAAATGTAATCAAAGATACACGAGAACCAGGACCGTGAAGATGTGCGACGTACAAGACTGTTGTATGACAACGACGAGGACATCGGATCGATCAGATCCCCTCCGATTGGTTGAGGCGGCAAGGCCGAGCCTCGAACCAGTCGAGCCGTGCGCGACTCGCGGTGACGTCAGTAGCCCGCGCTATTCGAATCTAACTCGATATAAAAACACATTTTTCCCCATTTCTAAAAGAACTTTGATCCGACATCGAGAGTCTATCGATCACCGACGATTCGAATAAAATATTACCGTGGATTTTATACTCGATTTAATATCGTTGACAAAAAACTATCGATAACAAATAAATTGACCATAAAGATCAAACTTCACGTGACATAAAAGTTCATGAACTAAAAATAACTTCGCTTCGACAGTTGTATAAACAAGATCTAAGAGTCGCGATCCGGTCAACAAACTCACGATCAGCTGATGTGACCGAGATCGAATAGTTTTTTTTTTTTTTTTCATTTTTTGTCGACTGTATTTTATGGACGAATTTTTCTGGGTCGGGGGATATTATAATTCTAAGGGCATGCCACACACGTGGCTGCACCTAAACTGGCTGGCGGGAAGCCAGGCAAATGCGCCCGAGGCATAAGTATGCCGACCCTGTGGGCACTGATTGTGAGTGTAGTGAACCTGAATATCTTATAGACGACCGTACCTGTCTTTCTGGCTTCCAGTATCTCATCGTTTGGACGATACTATTGAACAACGTGTGCCACAAGTTCGAAAACATTGCCTTTTCCGTGTCCTTTCACCGCGAGTGATATTTTATCGAGTAAAACAAAACAATAAACAGATCGGCGGTTATCGGCTTCTGCTTGAGGCATGAATGTGTTGTGTGGTGTGGAATACCACGCTGCGCTTCCCGCGCGCGATAACCAAACGAAGCTTACGATGCTGTACACAGTGTACACTAGTACTACGCTACTAGACCAGTTATGGTTGTCTACTTCGCTGTCTGGTGGCGCCACTGTACCGAAATTAAGACGTGGATACTACTTGCAGCACTGGAATGGTGTACATGTACCGATGTATCATGCACGTGTAGTGAGGCCATGTGCGAGAAGATAAAGACTCTGATATCAGCGGGTGATGGTCAGAGTTTGACGATAAACGTTGAGTACATGTAATCTGTGCAATTAAATTGCTGTCTACACAGATATATGACATTTTTTTTCTTACGATACGCCAGCATGTGATTTATGCAAGAATTTGTCGAAGATTCTTGTAACAATAATGCGAAACAGGGTTGTGAGGAACATCAGTCAACTGGTGGATCAAAGCGACTTTGAAATTTCGTTGACTCTGACTGCACGTTATAAAACCGTGATAAATCCCCGGGCTTCGATCGGTTCAGCATTTTTTTAATTATTCAAATAACAGGATACCAAAAAATTAAGTAAATATGATGATATCGTGAGAACGAATCAACGGAATTTGGTGAAAATTGGTACCGAGAAGGTTTTCTGGTCGCTGATCACGAAACTGAACTCACAATCAGATTGACGGAATTCTAAATAATGCTATGGGGAAAAAATCTAAAAATCTTCAGATTTTGATTGAATTGGTAACTGAAGGCTTTTTGAGTTGCTGCAGCTGACCACAAAAGTTCGAACCTAATGATAATATTTCTGAGCACCAAAACACCGAAAGTTGAAAGGCTGGCTGGTTATGTGAAATGTTCAGTATGATTGAGAAAATTGG
This sequence comes from Euura saliciscinereae, assembly GCA_018420115.1. Lineage (NCBI taxonomy): Eukaryota > Metazoa > Arthropoda > Insecta > Hymenoptera > Tenthredinidae > Euura > Euura saliciscinereae. Next base: position 19,415 of record JAFFZH010010398.1, on the reverse strand, counting down.
AAGTAATATGAGATATTTCCGATAATTTTGTCAATGATGATACGAGATTTTGGACATTGGCCAAATTAGCTACATTTTTCATGCAGAAGGGTCTACAGCTGTGAAATTGAGACCCATCCAATGATGGATCGATTTTTTTCCGGCATTTCAAACCTTTTGGACAAACAAAACGTCATGTTCCAACGTCACGAAATTTCTCTTAATTTTTTTGAGAATTTTCTTAACGTCGCAGTGTTTTGTTTGTTCAAAATGTTTGACACGCTGAAAGAAAATTCGGCCCATCATTGGACGGGTGTCAAAATAATCGGAATAAAAAATGAGTAGCGGGAAAAATCTGAAAAAAATTCAGGAATGCTTCTTTGAGATCGAAATATCATACAGGAAATCGAATCAAGCGAATGAAAAATGGTAAGGGAAAATCATTGGTGAAGTTGACATGGAATTCCCAAAATGTTGTCGCTTGAGGGAAAAATTATCACAATGATTTTTTCGCACGTACGATGGAATTACTTATAGATACCACAATATAAGATCGTAATGATGAAGATTTTACAAGATGATGATGAATAATTTATTTCTTGGCTATGGTTTGGTTGCCAAAATACAGAACATAAATGAGTGTACTCTGTATATCTTAATAGGATCCTTCCGAGACATTCATTTAATGACATTTCACGAGTCATTTGTAGTGTCTGAGTTATTTCTGTGGAATGACTCCGTTATGAACGGTATATGTAATCAAATCTAGGTGGGTGCTGAGCGGATTATATGCATCGTTACCCATTTCACCAGTATACTTATGTATAGTGTAGATTAAGATACTCAAATAAATTATCCAGTCAATTGCAGAGATCATTACTTCGCATTCCATGGGCTAATGGAGAATTCAAATAAAGCAAATAAATATATGTATCGATGTAACGGATCAAAACTTACCTCAGTGTCTGAGGCGAGCTTGGTCAATTTTAATTGGTGTTGAGGAAAGTGTTTAGCTGCTGGCGTTAAGGATATTAATCGCCAACCAAATTCTGCCCATGACTCGCTGCGAAAATACTGTAACAAATAGAAAAAAATGCATAGTAGGTGTGCAAACTTGCTAAAGCAGCCTCGAAAGCAGCATTATCGGAAATGTCCTGACTCGACACTTTGAGGAGTTCAAATATTATGCTTGTCGTTATTTGAACGACATTTCACCAGTTATGCAGATTTTAGTATGGGTCCAGTTATCTCAGAATGAGATAAGCCAAGGACATAAACATGAACAATGACTTTGAATTTGGGGTAGGTATATAATGCAAATGTTAGCACTAGCAACGTGAATGTCTGATTTCTAAAATCGACAACTCCAATCCCACATAAATGTAGTCAGTTTTGTCCACTTTGATAACCGTATCTCAGGGTTAGCAAATGTGTCCTGTAGGCCAAGAAGTCCTATACACACATTGACATATTGAAATAGATTGACGAAAAAGAAAAGAAAATTCGAGTATCTGGTCACGAAGAGAATAACAATGTCTGCCATCGCCAAAGAGACTTTCTTATATTATCCACCCAGACAGCAAAGAACCAAAAGTTGTCCAAAGGTCGTCTTATGGACGGCAAATGACCCACTTTTTGACGTCTAAATCTTGTCTTAAGTCTTATATTATTAAAGCTGTCTATAATAGACCAACGAGCTACGAGAGACCAAAAGACGTCTTTAATAGTTATGACGTCAAAAAGTGGGTCATTTGCCGTCCATACGACGACTTTTAGACACCTTTCAGTTATTTGCTGTCTGGGAAACACGGCAAGTTTTATAGCCAGACATGGCTGATCATTTTGATGACTCATTTTGATTTCAACCCTCTTGTTGATCTCGAATTATTGCGGAGCTGGCTCAATTCGTAAGCAAATGCGGAGTATTCGATCTCTGGACCTCATAGAAGAGGGACAAAAAGCTCAAATTTGAAAAGAACAGAAAAAATAGGGGGAAATAACTCAAGATTCGAGTGACTCATCAATTCTGAGGGTTGAAATAATTCAGAATAACTCATTTTATTTAACGTAATTCTTTCAATTCAGATGAATTCTGCTTAATCCAACTCAATTCAACTTCAAATTCAATTCAATTCAACTTCAACTTTAGTTCAATTTCAAATTCAATTGAAGTTCAATTTCGAATTCAATTCAACTTCAAATTCAAGTTCAATTCAATTCAACTTCAACTTTAGTTCATTTCAAATTCAATTGAACTTCAGTTTCGAATTCAATGCAACTTCAAATTCAAGTTCGATTCAATTCAACTTCAACTTTAGTTTGATTTCAAATTCAATTTAACTTCAATTTCAGTTCAATTTCAAATTCAATTCAACTTCAATTTCAAATTCAATTCAACTTCAATTTCAAATTCAATTCAACTTCAATTTCAAATTCAATTCAACTTCAAATTCAATTCAATTCAACTTCAAATTCAATTCAACTTCAAATTCAAGTTCAATTCAAGTTCAATTCAATTCAACTTCAATTCAGCTTCAACTCCAATTGCATTCAACTCAATTCGATTCAACCTAAGGTAATTCAACTTAATTCTGTCAACTCAGGTAATTTAGACTAATTCAGGTGAATTGCAAATTAATTCATTTTGACTATTGACACGTCAGTTCAACTACTTATTTCTCCCTCGGTAAATATAGCGCAGAGGAACCCGGGAAACGGGGAGAAAAACAAACATTTTTCTTTATACAAATATCAGGGTTAAAAAACGTATTGGAAAACTATGTTGGTCAACATCTCATCTGGTGGATGAATTTTAACTATAATTCCTTCTAGGTCCTCTTCAACACACTAGCTATATCTGTATACAGCGTGGCCTATTCTAATCTTCCACCCCATTTATCTCGGAAAATACTGCTCCGATCGAACATTGTATATAATGAAACTTTTAGGGTTCGAGGGGGAGGGGGGGGGGGGGGGGGGGG
>JAFFZH010010398.1:0-16355 GCA_018420115.1 Euura saliciscinereae | reverse complement strand
GTTGTGGTCCAGAATAAGAAATGGCGGCGTCAGGGTGACCAACATGTTTTTTTTTAATTTGAAAAAAACTTTACTTTGAAAAAAAAATTTCATCAAAAATCATAATTTTTAGGTGAGAACACAATTTGTTGACGAGCCGCAGAGACCTAATCTTTGTTCAATGAAAAAATTTTTGCTACTAAAGTTGTTAGTTTTTATCTGAAAAATGTATTGCAGGTAAAGGAAAAAAAGTCATGTTCCCATTTCTTATTTTGGACCGGAACATTTTTTTTTAACATCCCCTCCTTCAAACCCTAAAAGTTTTATTATACTTAATGTTCGATCAGAGCAGTATTTTCCGAGATAAATCAGGACCTACTCGGAGTAGTTTGAATTTCGCCGCCAGGTGAAACCACGCCCCCACTCAGGTTCCCAATAGTTAAAGCAGACAGAGACTACTATCGTCGAACGTGACTTCTGCCTATAAGAATAATGATCCGAATAAGTAGCTGTTACTCCTTTATTTATACAGCCTGTTTTATAGACTGAACCGCAAATAAATTCATCACTTGGTCTGTATGTTGTTCAAGCAAGTAGGGAAAGTGATAGTCGGGTAATTTGATCACCGAGCTATGGCCAGGTTCCCTGTAAACTGCGGTAAATACACGTTTTCTCGGGGTTGCAGGCCTACAATTTCTCAATGACGATTATTATTAGTATTATTTTCGTCACGTGGATTAAAATATGTTGATTAGTTGCGTAATTTTTACTTCCGTACTGAAATTATTATTGTCCGCTTATCCTGAGCCGCGGAGAACGAGTGTATAGGATACAGATGCGAAATAGAATTCTGTGTGCAGTTCTGCACGTGGCGAACCTCGAGACAAGTATTAATTGTTGCAGTTGCTCGTTGGTCGAATGCGCAGGGTCTGTGTCGGCGGTAGAATGTTTACATCGGTCCCGGTGCAGGTAGACGAATCCCACTATCGACGGGTTTTCGGGTAGACCCGTTTCTGGTCACGTGTTCTCTCCCGTCACGTGACGCAGGCATGAGGTGGAGTTGCGCCACGCCAAACTGGCGCATAAGGTCAAATAAAATGATTTTGTGTGGGGCGCTGAGATCACCGCGCGTCTCTGTCAACACTCTCATCGCACATAATCTAAACGCGCATGCGGCTTCGTATCGATGTAAATATATGAATGACGCCCTCTAATAACGCGTTAAATCTAAATAACGGTAATAATACCTTAACGAACGGATGGAACCTCGGCGAATGAGAACTGGCGGAGAGGTACGGCCAGGTAACGTGGGTCTGATCAACCCTCGAGGTAGTCCGCCGGAGGATGATCACCGCCCGATTCATCCCTCGATCGGAAGTCACCGCGCAGAGTCAACGACTCAAGGGTATTTAATACTCCCATCAACTCCCAACGGAATGTACTGCAGGAAAACGGACAACGGACATTCTACTACCCATCCGAAGTCCCGGGTTCTGCCCGCGCTTTGCATGCGCGAACGTCTTACGCTCGATCCGAGGCGCCTGCGCCAAAGCTGTCAACTCGGTCCGCCAGACCTTCCGCAAACCGACTCGGAAATTCGTGCGTAGAATCCAAGAGTTGAGGTCGGCGGGCCGCCCGAGCCCCACGGACCTCGGGATAATCGGCTGACCCCACCCTTTGATCGCACAGGCTATCATCGGGCAATCGAAAATAAAAGATTCCGCTCTTTCCCTCCGGTCGGTTCGCGCTTTCATTCAAGGCGGGTTGCGGGAAGCCCGTTGATAATCTCGACGGTAATCAATATCGTTGCCCTGGCAACGCTCTTCGACATTCGCGCAAGAACGGGGGGGTTGGCCAGTCGCGACACGCCGCGGTTGGTAATCGCGATCCGTTGCTACCGCGTCCCAGTCCCAGTCCCAGTCCCAGTCCCTCATAAGTTTAGAGTGTCGTTGGTGAGGTCGCGTAGTCTTTAATCGTAACCGGAAGAGGAGATCAGCGCGCGCGATGCTCACGATCAGGGGAAGTACCGAACCCTCGAGGTGACAGGCCGCGGTACATCATCCGCGTATCGCTTGTTCACCGGTGGTTCGATACAAGGACGAAAGCGCGATGAGCAGCACCTTGAATCACGGCGGTGAGACGTCGGGAAATTATGCAGTCTCCGATTCCACCTCGAAGGACCACGACCTCGGGCAGTACGAGAAGGCGGTACTCGTCAGATGGAGCGACATGCCCCGTCACCTGCAATTCAATCCGTACATTTACACGGGTTACAGGCCCGTAATGAACGTATGGGGCTGCATAGCCAGCCTCTTTTACGTCCATAATGAGACTATCAATATCCTGACGCACGGTAAGTCGCTACTCCACGCGGATCCATTGTGCACAATACCTATTGACCTACATCGCCACCGATCAGAGTTTTGCGATACGTCAAACATTTTTTGGTCCGGAAGTTCCTCGAGATTGCGTGGGCACCCGGTCGATATCTACGAGAAACAAAGAAACATTCAACACCGACACATCATTTTTGTACACTGTATCGATTTGGCTTAGAGATTTTTCAAAGGAAATGGATGTCGACCCGCCGGCTTGTTTTTCGCACGACATGTAGCGTGGATCTAGATAGTCCAAACTCCGAAGGTCTACAATCTTGGAAGACCAACATTCGGAATTCTAATGTTATATATTTTCGAGTAGGGGTTGGAACTTATAATGTTACAATTCGGAATTTTGGCCTCTAGAGGTATGAGCACATTACTTATGGTAGCCGAGTTGCAGCAAACTTTCATGGCTCATGTCAGCCATGTTCATGTTTTAGCCTCTTTTGAAACGTTCGGTGGGAAGCCTTCTTTCTATGATGAAATCGTTTGCCTCCTTTCTCACCGACGCCATTGTCTGTTTTGGGCGACCTCGTTGGTCTTTAGTATTGTGGATTCAAGCTCAGCCTGAAGAAATTGGATATCTGCTGATGGAGTATCAAGCCCGCTGTACACGGTGTGATTCTTAGTGCAATAGCAACAAAACAAGCACCGTGTGCTGAGGCCTTGAGACAACACTGAGGGGTTCAAGTGAAGAAGAAGAAGGTGTATGAATTTGAACCCCTTCTGTATGTATGGCCTCGAAAAAGTGTACTCAGAGTCTTTTGTTATCAGCTTCGAAGGGTCAGTAGGATCAGGGTTCTCTTGTTGAACGTGAGTTGTTCTTTTACCATGAGAGTTCAATGCACGAAGATTTTTCAGAACCCTTCAGGTGCGTATAGAATGACCGGAGGTAAAGTAGGTCAAGTCCAGTACAACAAGGCCAATTCTATAGCATAGACTCTGACTCTAGAGGCTATGGTATGTATCTTCCAGTTCATCGAGATCACCGCATTGCAGCGCAGTTCGATATAATCTTACCACATTCAGGAGGGGTCGATGTGAACCTTGCCAAATCCCACCTGTGTCTTATCGAACCCTGCGAGTCAATAGGGTATGATTCCTTTCGCGCCAAATTCGGGAGATCTGAACCTCATACATATTTTCACGATCAGAGTTTATTTTTGGAAGATCGAAGTCATCAATGTCCTGAAAGCATTCATCAAATCACATGTATGCAGTTCTTTCGGTTACTTGAAGGGAAAACGAGGCACCAAAGGCAGCATGGTTCTTTTCCTCCCGGAACTTTTCAGTCGATAATGGAATATTGAAAGATTTGAGGAAGTAACCTCGTTGTGAGGCGGACGTACCGTTAAACTGATTGATCATCTCACACAGTGGCTTCAAATTTGTGAAGTGAGAATGAATCACTCACCACGACCCTGAAGGTATATCGGTTAGGAAGTGGCTTCTTTTGATTGAGGGGGTCGTGACCTCGTGCGATCAGCGACATTGAGTCGAGCGGTGAGACCGCGTCGATTTATTGATCGGTTCGATTATCGACTCTTTTAATTTCGTTGAGTTCCGGAGATATATTTCCGTTCCGAACTTGGTAACATGTCAGAATGTATAGTCGCGAGGCAAAAAAGGACGTCGCCTTCACGTAATGCCATAGGCTAAGAGGTTTTTCTCATCAAAACCAGCTCATCGTTATTTTCAGCTTAAGACACAGTTTTCCCACTTACATATTATTGAACTATACTCATATTAATGATCATCACTGTGTTTGTCGTCAGTCTGCATGAGTTCCGGAAGTCGAGGGCGCTTCCAAGGGTAGGTCAGTGATGGCACGACGTTGGTTTTTATAGAGCAATGCTATTCGGGAGTATAACTGTCTATCGATATCACAAATGTATAATGAATTGCGACAACCAGGTCGACACAAAATTAGATACGACCAGATTGATATGATGCATCGTTTTTTGTGACGTTTAATCGATTCCATAGCCCCAGCCGTTCATGCTTCATGTGACGGTAGTCAAAATATCCACAATTTATCATCATTTCATGAAGTAAAGACAAATGTCGAAGGTAGGGATCATAACGCCCTTTCGGTAGAAAGGCCTATCGATTGTTAAGGTTTCAGTGACATTCGCATTATGCGACATCTCTCAATAGACTTCGACCCAAATCGATCGAATCATCCAGACTGTGGACGAATAACATTATTGTTATCGGTACCCTACTGAAAATGTTGAGGTGATAAATTATATGATGTTATGAACGAAATACGAACATGATACGATTTATCTTGTGACTTAGAACAAATATGTAAAAAATGACAGATATAATATAATAAAACAAATAACATGATAAACTATATGATTAACCGTATGATTTTTTATACATATTTCGTTTATAAATATAACCTCTGGTGTTAGCTTTGTCTCGGTCTTTTTTTTGCATGGCTAACGTGACGTGGATAATCAATAAGAGCGATGGAATTGGCAATAAAGGCCTCCTTTTCGACAGCTCCGAAGTATTTTTATGAGAATAGTTAATGAAAAAATATGTCTATCAAGCTGAGTGGAAAGGTTCGCAGCTTAAAGGTCAAATCGAGCTTGCAGAATCAATCATTTTTTCAGAGGAACTTTATCATCAAAAACTGTCAAACGGAAAGTTCAAAAATGAGAAGTACACCATTTTTTTTTAGTTCGGAGCAATATAGTTGGAAAAAAGATCTACGCCGTCTAATTATTCATCCCACGGTTTTTGTCGGAAAATTATTCAGGAGTTCTAGGATTAGGTACACGAAATTGTTACTTCAATTATTCATCTCGTCGAGTCGAGACGCTGATAAATCATTCGCAGCTTTTTCTTGATAGTATCGGAACTACGGTATACTTAGTTAAGCGTGACAACCTGGCTTTTCAATTAACGACTTTAGCGAGCTATACCCTCGTCCTCGTCCTCGTCCTGTACCGACGTTTTAGATTTCCAGGTCACTAATTGTGAATAACGTACAACCCCATCCTCGTCGAGCTCAACCCAAATAATGGAGGTCATGACGTAATGCCTTGAATTTAGTAATCATCACATAGGGTACAGGTATTATTCATCATTACATTGTCAACTCCCCAGCTGCAGGAATCTCAAGGATATGACGTCGACTTGTCCCAAAAGCCTTGTACATATCGATGTTACGTATGATCTATAAACTCCAAATTCTGACGTAATGCATATGATCCGCGAAACTGCAGGTTGTATTTGCTAAAAATAACCGAGGAAATAACTGAAATAATGAAATAACTGAGAAAATAAATGAAATAATGAGAACTAATCGTAAGCGTGAAAATGAATCAATTAATGAGCAAGAAATCAATGCGAAATGAAAAAATTGAATGAATTAAAAGAAGCAATTTTATAAGTTGAAATAATTTTGATTATTCCACTGAAACAAATGATGTGTCAGTTAATTCTTGAGTTATAGTATAGTCACGTATACAGCAGTCACTCGTAATCTGCTGTTATAGGTATAATTCGATACAATTTCCCGTGTTCCATCCCTAGACCGAGATACGTTTGAATATTGAACTAAAAGCTTATGGCTGTATGCACAGTGGGATTATACCAACACGAGTCTCTCAGGCTCTGACTAATTTACACGTTGGCATGCAAACACGAGGATAAGGGAGTTGAGATCGTCTCAAAGCCTTCTGTCCACTGATTACCAGTAGCTCGTTTGCGATGAGATCCTTCAGCTGAAGATCAATGGTTTTATCGCTCAATCTATTTTTAGGAATCTGGAGATTCTAGATTTTTTCGAATCAACGGTTTTCAATTACAGAGAGAGCTTTCTATTCCTGCACGGAATCCCAACTCAAAGATATATATGATTAGTTTGATCCTCTGGCCATCGGTAGGTTAAATGTCACAAACGAAATGAAGGCTTATTTTAGGATTGAACTTCTATTGTATAGCGCTTTTCTCGTTCACTAAAATTGCGACCATTGTATAAACTCTCATGATTAAGTCTATACACATAGTATATTCGTTGATTAGAAGCAAGTGAGCTAGATTCTTCTTTACGTATATACCAACGCTGTTTATCGAGAAGTTAGACATCAGGTAAACAGTAGCCAGTTTGAGACTGTAAGTTATAGTCTACAATACGGGCGACGTCATAAGTTTCTCGTCTTTTATACGCAGTTGCCAAAACTGCGAACGAAACTGTATATCGAATGAAATACTTAGGCATGACCTACATTGGAAACTCCATCAACTCACACAACAAACATGTTTACCCGAATCAAAATTGGCAACGACAAGAAGAGAAAATGGAAAAAAAAATCATCCTGCGGATACAGAAGTTAATCAAGTATCCATACTCTGAGGTATTCCAAGATCTGTCAAAGCATGGATGATAGATTGTTGTTCTTCCACCGTGTACTCTAAAATGATTTGTTTCCCCCATCTTCTTGACGTCTCGTCTAGATATCATCGGATACTCATATTCTAGTTCAACAATCGATCGTTTTAGTGAAACTGTTCCATTTACGTGGCTCGAAATATCATGCTGACAACTAGAAGAGATGCCCTGAGACTTGAGAGATAATTAGTTACATACTTCAACTATACCTAGATTTTAAGGATCTGAACAACACGACAGGTTGAATTCTCTCGTTAGTTGCAGCAAAAGAAAACATTTCTTGCTTGAATTCCGCTGTCATTCGGTTCAGAACATTGAGTATATCATTTAGCATTCAAGCTGTAGCGTAAAACATGAAATTTTCAATACCAAAAATCAATGTTTCGGCCACTTGACTCTGCCCCCCTCGTCGTGTCCTTTCACTCTTGGGGCTATCAGTTAATACTCCGTTGCATGAACTCCGCATCCTCATTAGCTCAACTACACCGGTGAACTCGCACCCTTCTGAAACATATCACATACTGGAGTGTGGTCATATAATTATAGTTGCATAAGTGGTATACGATACTGAAATAAACTTTTTATCACTATGCATAGGTATGCATACAATTGTCGGTTTCTTGGTGATAATCTTTGAATTATAAGATCTCACGTCAAGTTAAACAATAGGACTTGACCACTAAATACGTTATGAGACAGATTACTCAGAAACTTCTACAGGCAACTTGTCGATGTATGGAATAAGAATCATTATAGCTATAAGGGCTAAGAGTGGCGTATATATTTATAATTGAATGTGATTTGATATAGATGAAAGCGAACAGTGTAGAAACTCTGGTCTAAATTCCAGTAGATCCATGGCTCATGTAATCACAAAATCACAAAATGTACTCGACATAGAAGACAAATGCCAATTTTTACGCCTTACCGTTGAGATGTGAATTTTTTGTTGTTTTCTTTGTACTATATTGCGAGCAACGAGTAACTGGTGTGACTAACTAAGCGGGTATAACTTTTAATTAAAATCGGATAAATAATGAAATCACGGCTGCACCGGAGAGCCCAGATGCCTGAGGTATAGAAAGGTATTCCTAAATTAAGTCACCATCACAAGCCACCGCAAGCTACTACTTATATTTTCTATCTGGCTCGGCGCGGTGGGTGCCTCGCAGTTATAACCCGAAAGCCGAAAATAAATGTCAACTCGATGATCGCGTTCCAGGCTTACCTATCGTTTACATCCTGGTCACGGTCCCCGGCCTGCTTCCCTGGGGGAGCCAGGGCCCCCTGGCTGCCTTCCTGTCATGGTGTCATCTGATCGGTGCCGTCAGTCCATGGATCGGTTCCTTTTTCTACCACCTCTTCATGAACCTGGATAAAGGAGAATCCATGTACAAGAAACTCTTGCAGTTGGATATGCTCGGTATCTGGATAAGCCAGAGCTTCGGTAAGATTCGATCACGTATGGAGAACATGTTGCACTTAATTTTTTATAGTTGCTTTCCACGTAAATCAAGTTTTTTTAATACAGCGTTTGAATTTCCCGGTCGCGCGTGACGTCACACAGTACCTTTTACGCACAGTTTTACCGTCTGGCGGCGCTGCGGACAACGATGGTCAATAGAATAACATGGCGGCCGAGGTACTGCGTGACGTCATGTGGCGTTTGACAATTGATCATTTTCAATTGATTTAAAAAAATTGTATTCATTCATCAAGCACCCAGTTATCATGGATACTTGTTCTGAGAAAACTTCCGTATTCTGGTTCCAGGCGCTCTTCCCATGATCGCAGCCTCTGTACATTGCTTGCCTGAAACGCTGTGGCACTGCTGTCTACTGACGTACTGTGTTCTCAGCTTCTGGGGTCTCTTGAAGGTACGATACCTTATCGAATAAATTTCCCATCCTCCGGGTTGGTCGTGATTCATATTTGATTCTGGAACAGGCGATGAATGCTTGGTCTCCTTGGGAGAGGCGGCTGTGCTTCGCACCTCCGTTCATGATGAGGATGCTCGTACTGACACTGAGATACTTTGACGTCAGCGGAGGTTCACCCACTGCTTTGACACATCTCGTGCTGCAGGTGGGTCCCGGTAGATCGGTTATCCAATTGGACGACACATCTTGGATTCATATCCTCGTGGGTATTAAGGTTTCACACTTTTCAGGATTTGGTGGCGGTGGCTGGGGGCGCGGTGGGCGCCTTGCACGTTCCGGAAAAATGGATTCCTGGCAAAGTTGACATGTTCTTAAACTCGCATAACATTATGCACGTGATGGTGGTGATGGCGGTCTACTCAATGCACGCGGCCACCCTGAGGGATCTGTCATGGATGTCCAATCCTGCCGTGTGCATCGCGCTACCACCGACAACGTTGTCTTCGACTCACGAGGAACTGTGATCCAGTCCGGTCAAAAACGCGGTCGCGTATCGTGCCGAGGATCCTGTCGGTAACATCAGAGTCATGCTTACGTTTTATGACCTCTTGTGGCCAAGGTTTTCGCTGTTGACCGATAGGCACATGAACTTGACGACATCTGCCTACTCGTCCTGCCAAATTGGTCAGAGAATATAAATTAACTTTTGCTAAGCACAAGTTTGTATATATATCATATCATATATACGATATGTAGTTATGAAAAATTCTAGTTTGTTGCCGACGACGACCTTTAGGCAACTTAGGAAAACCTGAGATTCTATATCTCCGTGCATACTTCCACGTATTTATTCATTTATTTATTTATTTATTTATATGGTTTATGCGTCACGTTGTACCAAAAATATTTCAGGGCTGTTAAATTCAAATACAGTGAAACTCCGCTAAGAGCAGCGGGTCGGGGTGGATTCTGCTACTACGAGGGTCCCCCCACTCCTCCGTCTCTTTCCCCCTTATGAGAGTGGGGGAAGGTGACTCACTCGCGCGTAGGGGAATCTGCTCTTAACGGGGTTCCACTGTAGGTATAATGTAGACGTGTACGGCTGATTTTGTAGCATGATATTTATTTTTTTGATTACTTACGTTATAAATATCGAGAAAATGAAACTCTTGTATTTTGAGAAGGAATTCATTTTATTTATACAAACGCGTCTATACATAATGTAAATTTCGAAGTAATCCCGAAATGTAAATTGTCGAGAGAACGATATACCCGACTTTTGGAAATCTAGTTTTCAAGAAACACAAAGAAGAAACTTTTATATGATTTTTAATCACCGAAAATTAGTATCCGACGCAAATCGGAGTTAGGAGTTATTCGGTTCAGAATAAAGTTTCAGAAACTTCTATTATCTACGACCACGGACTTTTTATAAGTCAGGTGTATTTGTTCAGGACGAACATAGAGACATGGCAGCAGTCAGTGATTCTTAGAGTTGCGGGCGACTTTAGGAGACACATTTGAGCCACGGACTGGCTCTTGTTCTAGAAAAATTTGCCATTGCGTGAGACGCGCCGTTGTTTCATACGCGCGTTTCCATTTATAGCGTGTAAATGATAGCTAATTAATTATATAGTAGTATAATTACCTAGGGATTTAAATATATATTTGAATTATGAAATTCCACTCGTTTCATTATAGTTAATAACATAATTAAGTATATTTCTAAGTAGGTATCAATTCTTCCTTTTTAACTGCACACAAGCTGCAAAGGACATCACAGAAAGCTTTTTTCTCTATTCTTCCATACCGTCTCCGTGAATATTGAAAAATTTTGTCTTCTCGTGTACGATTGTCCGCCAGAGTTATACAGTCACGAGGGGGAAATAATTCAAATTATTTCATTTATTTCTAATTATTTCAGTCACCTTCTCGGTTATTTTTAAATATTTCACGAGCTACCGACACGTTATTTCAACGAGTTATTTACCCCTCGTATAGTCATATTTAGATAATAATAATTCCAATTATGGTGGACTCAGTTATGCCAGATAAAATCATCGTTTGTTTGTCATCGAACAATAAAAAAAATCGTCCAGTCCGGAAAGAACATCACGTTTTTAACGTCTCTTGAAAAATTGACAATTTGCAATTGGCATCGATTCAATCAGCCAATTTAAGTATTCCTTTCCATAAACGGTATGAAAGTTGGCGAAAATCGGTGAGCAAATTCGATTCTTGAGGTGAATCGATCAGATTCAAGATTCCAGAATTACTATATCAACTTAAACCACCATGAGATTAAAAAAAAACGCTAAAAAGTTTGAAATTTAATTGCTAGAATTATATTTGATTTTCCTAGAAATTGGCACATAAATCTGAAAGGTTGGGCAGTGACATGCTTGCAGGCTTCCAGAATTCAGAGCCAATGTCTCAGGGTAATTCTCACCTCGCCTTACTTCGGTCTTTTTATGCTATGTACCAAGAAGAGATTTGCCCTTTTGAAATGATGAACACTGGGTCAGTAAAGAGTAAAAGTTAAAAAAAAAAAGAAAAACGTTGAATTTAAGAATTTTTTCGAGTAGATGTGATAAGTATCATAATTATCTTGACGATCCTGTATCTCTTCTCTACTTTAGATAGTAGTGCGCTCTTGTGATATAATTGTGACACGTTATATTAGAATACATGATAATTGTAGAGAAATTATAAAAATAAAAAATGTTCCATGATTATAGGCTTTGACCACCAATATATTGCAGACTTTTAAAATGTTTAAAATTCATAGATTACAGCTAGAAGTTTTGCGATTGTAAATTTTGAATGATGAAGCGATAAATTTGGATGCAAAAATAAGGCTGACGGTAAATTATACTGTGTTAATTATTTTGTGACGCTGTTCGGCTGATCGTACCAAATCTTCTAGGCCCTGCTTGAATAGTTGAAATTTTTTGTAGAAAAAAAATAATTATATAACTTGCCTTGCCAATACTTTACGAAATTCAATATAGTCTAGTCGATAGCATTCGAGCAGTAGCGTCATTTATCTGCAAGGCTATTGAAAGAGTTATGAAGTTGACATGAAATTAGTATACCTAGTAGAATAAGAGAGTAGACGTTAAAACATGCGGAACGTCTTTTTATAAACCAATCGGTACTATATAATTAATCTTCACAAATAGCAATTAGCATTTCAAGCAATATACATATAATATAACACTACAGACTTTTCATGCATGCCACGTTAAAACCTGGATATGTTTTAATTACAGAATCAACGAGAGATTAGTTCTCTTTGGGCCTACGTACAAGAATATTATTTATTTCATAAAAGCAAGATTATGTGATTTCGTTTCAGAGTTTTCCGAATATCGTCGTAACGAAGTGATCCAAATATAAATTATGCGTACTTACCTGTAATAGCAACTTTCAGTATATACAGTTGGAAAAGTTCTGGCACTCTCTTTGGCATTAGTAGACTGCAAAACGACTGTCGGAATTATACTTTGAATTTCCTACCTAAAATTGCGCACTTTGAAAACATACATAGTATATGGAAATAGACGTTTTCCGATAATGAATATAGACCATAGACCAGTTTTTTTTCCCCCTCTTACAATTAGAATAATACCCAACATTGCGGATCAGTAGCATCAGCTATTCAACTTATGATGTATGATCAACTGTGTGGTTTCAGAGGTATAAAAATGTCAGCTAATTGCGAAAAATATCATAATCAGTACTTTTCGTAATTTTAATACCTTCAATATGTCAAAATTTGAATTTAAATCACCGACACAATAAAAATACCCAAAATTTGCAACAGTATCTTATTAATTAACGGAAAGTTGAAATTGTAAGGAAACAGATGACCCACGATGATCACCCGTTACATATCAGTGCATGATTACACATGTAATGCGTCAGATTGAGCTCAAGCTTACAATATGTAATTTGAAAGGGTATTTTATCCGTATCTAACGAAGGCCCGAACAAACAGCCATTGAAAGACAGAGTGATAGCATTACCAAGTACAATGATCGGCAGCTCGAATGTCTCAATTCGCTACACATGTTGCGTGGATGTATTGAAAATTATGTAACAAGTTATATTTTCAAAGATTTTAAAACCAATTATCCTACTTGAAGAAATATAAAACTTATTCCACGACAGTAATCAACGATTTTCATTTCATCACCCATCGTGACGGGAGACGTTTGTGAAATTTTGAAAATCGGTATTAAGAAATTGGTATAAAAAATCCTTTCAACAGTTTTTGAGTAACGGTAGTATAGACCGCGAGAAAAAATGTCAGTCCTTTGCGATGAAAGTGTAAGCGCAAGGAACCTTTCGGAGCAGAATTTGCCCACCGCTGCCAGAAATTCCTTGCGTCTACACTTTCGTTGCACGGGGTTGACATTTTTTTTCATTATCCATACTACGATGATTAAAAGATTGCTGGAAGGATGTTTTTATACATCCCTTTTTAACATTGTGAGAATTTAAAAACCTATTTTTGAGCGAAATTTCACCAAAGTCTCGCTTGAACTCTTGTCGTACGACAGCTTCGCTTATAGAATATATTGCAAGGTAAGTTGAACAACTCCTGAAACGATAGCTTCGATTATTCACACATTCGTTCACAATTATCTCAGTTCTCATACTGTTCATATCGAAAGTCTGCAATCTAAGATCTGGTCATGTGAGGACTTCCAGCGACCGATTTCGTCGAGTATTCGAGTTTCAAATGCGTATAGGAAGCCTCATTCCAGTTTTTTCACGTAAACAATGAAGTATCGACTGAATATAGAACATATATTTATTATTCACGTGATATACTGTATTTACAGGTAGCTGTGACGCTCGTAAGCGAGTGAGACAAATTTTAAACCTCACGCACTCGCATTATAGTATGTCCTTTGTAACATAGTTCATAATAATAATCTAACAAAAATATACGTGTAGAGACGCGTATTTTTCAACACGGTCAAATATACAAATTCATAAACATTCCACGTGACAATCTCTTCCACCTTTGATCCATTACTGTGTAAACGATATCGCGATCAATGAACGTGCCGTACACGATTCTGTGTAACAAATATTGAGAGAATCGCTCAGAAGTCTCACAGCGATTTTTATAGTACAATAATACCAAGATTTAACGCCTTTCTGGATATTGATAATAGTTTTCACATTACCTATCAACTATTAACTATACTGCCATACTCATAGCCAATACTTTTTTTCTTATTCATCAACAATCTGTTAGAATAACAAGCTGA
The DNA here is from genome assembly GCA_018420115.1 of Euura saliciscinereae. Classification (NCBI taxonomy): domain Eukaryota; kingdom Metazoa; phylum Arthropoda; class Insecta; order Hymenoptera; family Tenthredinidae; genus Euura; species Euura saliciscinereae. The sequence continues at coordinate 2,422 of JAFFZH010010398.1, read as the reverse complement.
GTTTGAGTTGGATGCAGCCTTACATTCGTCACCATCCAAATTATTCCTATTCCCTATCAGTTTCAATGCACCCAATCGATAATATAGAAAAAAGAATAGCTTCCTATGTACAATTAATCGCTCTGCGATGAATAAATAAAGCACTCTCCAACCGTAGGCCAAGAAGCTTCGTACTTCGATGTGAAATCATTGAATAGATTTGATAAACTATTTCTCACCCCTTTTTTTTATCACAATCGAACACGGGAACAAAAAAATCCCGAACCACGGTTTTAGACTTGAATATCTTAAATAGATAATTAACCAGCAATAACTTATTGATACATCCCCGTATTCATTGCAGCGGTGCTTCGCTCTCCATGGTGTAACTCTTGGCTCGACTGAATCTCAAAGGAGGGTACAAACCCCCTTTTAGATTCAGGCGGCTGGTTGTCTCCTGTCCGTTACGATATTTAGTGAATATGTTGTAAGTTTTCCACACCAACTGCGTGTTGGCTTTCTTGTAAAGATTTTGGATCTCAAATTCCTGGAACAAGTGGATGATTTTTTTCTACTTCTTCTATTGAAGGGAATATAATAATAATAATATCAGAGCGAAGTAATACCAAGTGGTAAGTCTGCTCCCCACTGTCGTGGATCGGGTCTCGCCTTTTACGTCTGTACACATTGTTTCCCTTGGTTTCTTGGCCTTTCAATACCAATATGACACAGTTTTCGTGAAGCCTGTAATGTCCGATCAAGACTGAAGCATTCCTTGGGGTTCGGTGTTTGAGGGCGTTCACACAGCTCTGAGCTTCGTCGGTCGATGTCAACATAAGAACACGACCCTCTGGGAAAAACCTGGTGAAACATAAGACAGAGACTTAAAAACCTGGCTAAATGCATCGATTCTGATTATGTTGAAGAAAAAAATAACACTCTTACCTGAGATACCTGAAGTACTCGACGAGATGCCAGGGCCTGTAGAATTGATCCTGGAAACTATTTTCTCCATGACGTATGTAAGATGTCTTGCTGATGTAGCAGCCATTGTAGCGAAGTCTCGGTCGTTGCACATACATTTCTCTCCATGATCTGTATTGAGGCTCGAACGTACCACAATTCACACCCCAGGCTCTGCAAGGTGAGTAGGCAAAGATTGTTTTCGATTTATCTACTATTCAGTTATTTTATAAAGTGGATATCATTTTTGTGAGCCCATAAATGCTGACACGATTCATAAGCTTTTTAAAAGTAGAGGATGTTTCATGTCTTAAGCATAAATCATCTCTAAAACAATAGACAGCATGTTTAACGAGAACGGAGTTAGTAATTCCCAAGCAATAAAATTCGTGGAAGCTCTGTAAAAATATTGTTTCACCTGATACACGCCAATCGCCAGATTTCAGCGTCTCGGGCAGATACAAAAAACCCACGGCATACTTTCGAGAACATCTCCAAGGATCGTAAATCAAGATCTGACGATACGACCCATCTGAGAATGTACAATATTATCTCCATTGGTAACGCAGATATGTGTGTTGCCTGAAAGAATTAAACCACAATTATTTTCAGCTACAATTTATTCGTCCATGTCAAGATAATTTAAGCCGAAATGAGGACAAATCTTTGTCTCGTATCAGGGGCAATATGAAGGTTTCAAAAGTTGCGTAATGCTTGAGAAAAAGACCAAATAATATTAGCGGCTTTTATATTTTCGAAAATAATAAATCACATGATGTTCCCACATGCATAGCTGTATCTGTATCTGATGTGCATAGATAGCAATTTAGTCGAATTGAATAACTCTCCAAATTAGAGAGAATCGGTTCTTTGGCAATTTCGAAACTAGCAATTCAAAACTAATTTCAAAACAAAGATAGCTTCCGGAACTTATCGAATTACATCAAAAGCTATCAAGAATACTAAAGTTCATTCAATTATTTATTCATTTGTCCGATCCTTAAAGTAAAAGTAACGTCAAAGTTTCTGTACTCAGGCTCAAGACTTTTAAATGATTATTTCAAGTGAAAAAAAAAATTACATCATGAATTAAAATTCTAACGGGGCGGGCTCAAAATTCCGAACGACTTTGTGTCGAAAGGCCATAATTCCGAATTCAAAAGTACCGAAAGACCATAATTCCGAATTGAAAAGTAACCGAAAAGCATAATTCCGGATTTAAAGGTACCGAAATGACGTTTTGCACGTTTTTTCGTGCAAAACTCTTATTTCGGTACTTTCTATTCGGAATTATGCCATTCTGTACTTTAAAATTCGGAATTATTGCCTTTCGGTTACTTTTCAATTCGGAATTATGCCATTCGGTACTTTAAAATTCGGAATTACGGCCTTTCGGTTACTTTTCAATTCGGAATTTTGCCATTCGGTAGGGGAGACCGGGGCTAGTTGTCACACTTTTTACTCTCTGATTTTTAGAATT